>OY294024.1:2969659-3167159 GCA_958510785.1 Exephanes ischioxanthus
AATTTTGCTTTCTCATAGAGGAAGCTATGTTTTCATAATAAAAAAAATCTAAATTTTAATGTCAGAGTACTTAAAATAGTCTGTAACGTCGAAAAATGCGATTTTTAGCTGGTGTCCGAATGTGCGTGTGTGTATAACAGATTTGCATCGTTTAATACGGCGATGCCTAGAAAAGGGCTTGAGGAAGCGACTTGAAATATGGTACACTAGTAGACTGTATAGTACAGGAATAGATTGATCACGTCTCTTCATTCTGCTCAATTTACATAAAGATTGAGGCCCGGTTGGAAATTGTACACGATTTTCAATTTTTTGAAACTCCTCTGTGGTAGTTCTAACTTGCGTAAATTTTGAGCTATCGTTCTAAGACTACATACAAATATAATGTTTGTCGAATATAATGTTTATCGAAAAATATAATGTTTGTCGAAGTCTTGATTAATCCTTGATGTTTGATCAATACCTTTGGTATTGAGTTTGGTATTGAGTTTGGTATTGAGTTTGGTATTGAGTTTGGTATTGAGTTTGGTATTGAGTTTGGTATTGAGTTTGGTATTGAGTTTGGTATTGAGTTTGGTATTGAGTTTGGTATTGAGTTTGGTATTGAGTTTGGTATTGAGTTTGGTATTGAGTTTGGTATTGAGTTTGGTATTGAGTTTGGTATTGAGTGTGGTATTGAGTGTGGTATTGAGTTTGGTATTGAGTTTGGTATTGAGTTTGGTATTGAGTTTGGTATTGAGTTTGGTATTGAGTTTGGTATTGAGTTTGGTATTGAGTTTGGTATTGAGTTTGGTATTGAGTTTGGTATTGAGCTTGGTATTGAGCTTGGTATTGAGCTTGGTATTGAGCTTGGTATTGAGTTTGTTATTGAGTTTGGTATTCAGTTTGGTATTGAGTTCGGTATTGAGTTCGGTATTCAGTTTGGTCTTGAATTTGGGTGGAGACCAACTGTACACCTGCCAAGTCTACACGAAAATAGGTCTACACAAAAAGTATGCACCAAACGACTGTACACGTAGGCAGTCGTACACCAAAAACTCTGCACTGAAAGCCGTACACAGATCGACGACATACGACGAAGGGTCTGCACAGAAGTATACACCGAATGACTGTACATGAAATCAACTGTACACCAAATAGGGGATACTTTATTTCACAATTTGGGACGTAAAATTTGGTATGATACTAGTGCGAAAAACTTTTTCTGAACTTGTGTGTTTGCAGCACTCGCCTTCGACTCGTGCTGCAATCACGAACTCACAAACTCACACACGTCAGAAAAAGGTTTATCGCACTACTGTCGTAATGTACTGCTGCACCTTTATAAGCTTAATTTTCAATCTTAAAACCTTAATCTTAAAACTGCGCACAAACATAATCAAGGGTCCTTGGTATTGAATTTGGACGAAATGTATCCAAGCAATTAGATATTGTGAAATGTTGAGTTTTTTGAAAAATGACTAAAATCCTCTTATTCGAGTAAACACGGTGGTATTCAGCACGCTACAGTGTTCGGTATTACCTTTGGCGATCATGGATCTAAGCATTTCAATTCTATGAGATTTGGAAAATTGAGAATTTTTCGAAAAATTTGTAACTTACGTCCGACACGAGTAACTGCATCAAATATCGCATGTCAAATAACTTAGAACGACCACATTGGAATTTTGACATGAAACCTACTGCATAATTAACGGCTAATTAAAGGCTATTTTAGTGCCCCAAAAAAAAATTTTCCGCCCCACCCCTAAGGGTAGAAACGTGTGGACTTTCTAACTGCCAATGAAGCTGGGATGACCACAGGCAAAATAATGGTAACGGTAAGTGCTAGGGAATTTTAACTGACGGATTATTTAACGGCTATTTAAAGGCTTTCGAATGAGACTAGTTACGATTTAATCGGACCACCCCGTCCCGAGAAACCCACCCCCTCGTCAGCCGATATTCGCATAACTCAGCAGAGAGACGAGCTAAGACATTGAAATTAGTCTTAAAAATTACGTTGAATTAACCGCCCGACATATCCGCATTACCCGATTTTGCATTTCCACCCCCTGCCGAAAACTCACCCCCTCGTCAGCCGATATTTGTATAACTCCGGGCAGGGACGCGCTAGGATATTGCAATTAATCTTGAAAATCTTGTTGAATTACCAACTCAACATTTCCACACTTGCCGATTTTGCCGCTCCACCCCCTTCCGAAAACTCACCCCCTCTACAGCCTACAATCGTACAACTCGGGAAAGGGAAGAGTTAGAAAATTGCAAATGGCCTTAAAAATCACCTTGATTTAACGGCTCGACATTTACATATTTTCCGATTTTGCCGCTCTACCCCCTCGCCGGAAACTCACCCCCGGTACAGCCTATAATGTTATAGCTCGGAGTAGAGAAGTGTTAGAAAATTGCAAATGGCCTTAAAATTCATGTTGAATTAACGGCTCGACATTTACATATTTTCCGATTTTTCCGCTCTACCCCCTCGGCGGAAACTCACCCCCGCTACAGCCTATCATGGTGCAGCTCGGAGTAGAGAAGGGTTAGAAAATTGCAAATGGCCTTAAAATTCATGTTGAATTAACGGCTCGACATTTACATTTTTTCTGATTTTGTCGCTCTACCCCCTCGCCGGAAACTCACCCCCGGTACAGCCTATAATGGTATAGCTCGGGGTAGAGAAGTGTTAGAAAATTGCAAATGGCCTTAAAATTCATGTTGAATTAACGGCTCGACATTTACATATTTTCCGATTTTTCCGCTCCACCCCCTCGCCGGAAACTCACCCCCGCTACAGCCTAACATGGTGTAGCTCGGAGTAGAGAAGGGTTAAAAAATTGCAAATGGCCTTAAAAATCATCTTGATTTAACGGCTCGACATTTACATATTTTCTGATTTTGCCGCTTCATCCCCTCGGCGGAAACTCACCCCCGCTACAGCCTATCATGGTATAGCTCGGAGCAGAGAAGGGTTAGAAAATTGCAAATGGCCTTAAAATTCATGTTGAATTAACGGCTCGACATTTACATATTTTTTTATTTTGCCGCTCCACCCCCTCGCCGGAAACTCACCCCCGCTACAGCCTATAATGGTGTAGCTCGGAGTAGAGAAGGGTTAAAAAATTGCAAATGGCCTTAAAATTCATGTTGAATTAACGGCTCGACATTTACATATTTTTTCGATTTTTCCGCTCCACCCCCTCGCCGGAAACTCACCCCCTCTACAGCCTAACATAGCAAAACTCGGGTTAGGGTAAAGTTAGAAAATTGCAAATGGCCTTAAAAATCATCTTGATTTAACGGCTCGACATTTACATATTTTCTGATTTTGCCGCTTCATCCCCTCGCCGGAAACTCACCCCCGCTACAGCCTAACATGGTATAGCTCGGAGCAGAGAAGGGTTAGAAAATTGCAAATGGCCTTAAAATTCATGTTGAATTAACGGCTCGACATTTACATATTTTCTGATTTTGCCGCTCCACCCCCTCGCCGGAAACTCACCCCCGCTACAGCCTATAATGGTGTAGCTCGGAGTAGAGAAGGGTTAAAAAATTGCAAATGGCCTTAAAATTCATGTTGAATTAACGGCTCGACATTTACATATTTTTTGATTTTGCCGCTCCACCCCCTCGCCGGAAACTCACCCCCGCTACAGCCTATAATGGTGTAGCTCGGAGTAGAGAAGGGTTAAAAAATTGCAAATGGCCTTAAAATTCATGTTGAATTAACGGCTCGACATTTACATATTTTTTCGATTTTTCCGCTCCACCCCCTCGCCGGAAACTCACCCCCTCTACAGCCTAACATAGCAAAACTCGGGTTAGGGTAAAGTTAGAAAATTGCAAATGGCCTTAAAAATCATCTTGATTTAACGGCTCGACATTTACATATTTTCTGATTTTGCCGCTTCATCCCCTCGCCGGAAACTCACCCCCGCTACAGCCTAACATGGTATAGCTCGGAGCAGAGAAGGGTTAGAAAATTGCAAATGGCCTTAAAATTCATGTTGAATTAACGGCTCGACATTTACATATTTTCTGATTTTGCCGCTCCACCCCCTCGCCGGAAACTCACCCCCGCTACAGCCTATAATGGTGTAGCTCGGAGTAGAGAAGGGTTAAAAAATTGCAAATGGCCTTAAAATTCATGTTGAATTAACGGCTCGACATTTACATATTTTTTTATTTTGCCGCTCCACCCCCTCGCCGGAAACTCACCCCCGCTGCAGCCTATCATGGTATAGCTCGGAGCAGAGAAGGGTTAGAAAATTGCAAATGGCCTTAAAATTCATGTTGAATTAACGGCTCGACATTTACATATTTTTTGATTTTGCCGCTCCACCCCCTCGCCGGAAACTCACCCCCGCTGCAGCCTATCATGGTATAGCTCGGAGCAGAGAAGGGTTAGAAAATTGCAAATGGCCTTAAAATTTATGTTGAATTAACGGCTCGACATTTACATATTTTCCGATTTTTCCGCTCTACCCCCTCGGCGGAAACTCACCCCCGCTACAGCCTATCATGGTGCAGCTCGGAGTAGAGAAGGGTTAAAAAATTGCAAATGGCCTTAAAATTCATGTTGAATTAACGGCTCGACATTTACATATTTTCTGATTTTCCCGCTCCACCCCCTCGCCGGAAACTCACCCCCGCTACAGCCTATCATGGTATAGCTCGGAGCAGAGAAGGGTTAGAAAATTGCAAATGGCCTTAAAATTCATGTTGAATTAACGGCTCGACATTTACATATTTTCTGATTTTGCCGCTCCACCCCCTCGCCGGAAACTCACCCCCGCTACAGCCTATAATGGTGTAGCTCGGAGTAGAGAAGGGTTAAAAAATTGCAAATGGCCTTAAAATTCATGTTGAATTAACGGCTCGACATTTACATATTTTTTGATTTTGCCGCTCCACCCCCTCGCCGGAAACTCACCCCCGCTGCAGCCTATCATGGTATAGCTCGGAGCAGAGAAGGGTTAGAAAATTGCAAATGGCCTTAAAATTCATGTTGAATTAACGGCTCGACATTTACATATTTTTTGATTTTGCCGCTCCACCCCCTCGCCGGAAACTCACCCCCGCTGTAGCCTATCATGGTATAGCTCGGAGCAGAGAAGGGTTAGAAAATTGCAAATGGCCTTAAAATTCATGTTGAATTAACGGCTCGACATTTACATATTTTCCGATTTTTCCGCTCCACCCCCTCGCCGGAAACTCACCCCCGCTACAGCCTATAATGGTGTAGCTCGGAGTAGAGAAGGGTTAAAAAATTGCAAATGGCCTTAAAATTCATGTTGAATTAACGGCTCGACATTTACATATTTTTTGATTTTGCCGCTCCACCCCCTCGCCGGAAACTCACCCCCGCTACAGCCTATAATGGTGTAGCTCGGAGTAGAGAAGGGTTAAAAAATTGCAAATGGCCTTAAAATTCATGTTGAATTAACGGCTCGACATTTACATATTTTTTCGATTTTTCCGCTCCACCCCCTCGCCGGAAACTCACCCCCTCTACAGCCTAACATAGCAAAACTCGGGTTAGGGTAAAGTTAGAAAATTGCAAATGGCCTTAAAAATCATCTTGATTTAACGGCTCGACATTTACATATTTTCTGATTTTGCCGCTTCATCCCCTCGCCGGAAACTCACCCCCGCTACAGCCTAACATGGTATAGCTCGGAGCAGAGAAGGGTTAGAAAATTGCAAATGGCCTTAAAATTCATGTTGAATTAACGGCTCGACATTTACATATTTTCTGATTTTGCCGCTCCACCCCCTCGCCGGAAACTCACCCCCGCTACAGCCTATAATGGTGTAGCTCGGAGTAGAGAAGGGTTAAAAAATTGCAAATGGCCTTAAAATTCATGTTGAATTAACGGCTCGACATTTACATATTTTTTTATTTTGCCGCTCCACCCCCTCGCCGGAAACTCACCCCCGCTGCAGCCTATCATGGTATAGCTCGGAGCAGAGAAGGGTTAGAAAATTGCAAATGGCCTTAAAATTCATGTTGAATTAACGGCTCGACATTTACATATTTTTTGATTTTGCCGCTCCACCCCCTCGCCGGAAACTCACCCCCGCTGCAGCCTATCATGGTATAGCTCGGAGCAGAGAAGGGTTAGAAAATTGCAAATGGCCTTAAAATTTATGTTGAATTAACGGCTCGACATTTACATATTTTCCGATTTTTCCGCTCTACCCCCTCGGCGGAAACTCACCCCCGCTACAGCCTATCATGGTGCAGCTCGGAGTAGAGAAGGGTTAAAAAATTGCAAATGGCCTTAAAATTCATGTTGAATTAACGGCTCGACATTTACATATTTTCTGATTTTCCCGCTCCACCCCCTCGCCGGAAACTCACCCCCGCTACAGCCTATCATGGTATAGCTCGGAGCAGAGAAGGGTTAGAAAATTGCAAATGGCCTTAAAATTCATGTTGAATTAACGGCTCGACATTTACATATTTTCTGATTTTGCCGCTCCACCCCCTCGCCGGAAACTCACCCCCGCTACAGCCTATAATGGTGTAGCTCGGAGTAGAGAAGGGTTAAAAAATTGCAAATGGCCTTAAAATTCATGTTGAATTAACGGCTCGACATTTACATATTTTTTGATTTTGCCGCTCCACCCCCTCGCCGGAAACTCACCCCCGCTGCAGCCTATCATGGTATAGCTCGGAGCAGAGAAGGGTTAGAAAATTGCAAATGGCCTTAAAATTCATGTTGAATTAACGGCTCGACATTTACATATTTTTTGATTTTGCCGCTCCACCCCCTCGCCGGAAACTCACCCCCGCTGTAGCCTATCATGGTATAGCTCGGAGCAGAGAAGGGTTAGAAAATTGCAAATGGCCTTAAAATTCATGTTGAATTAACGGCTCGACATTTACATATTTTCCGATTTTTCCGCTCTACCCCCTCGGCGGAAAATCACCCCCGCTACAGCCTATCATGGTGCAGCTCGGAGTAGAGAAGGGTTAAAAAATTGCAAATGGCCTTAAAATTCATGTTGAATTAACGGCTCGACATTTACATATTTTCTGATTTTGCCGCTCCACCCCCTCGCTGGAAACTCACCCCCGCTACAGCCTATCATGGTATAGCTCGGAGCAGAGAAGGGTTAGAAAATTGCAAATGGCCTTAAAATTCATGTTGAATTAACGGCTCGACATTTACATATTTTCTGATTTTGCCGCTCCACCCCCTCGCCGGAAACTCACCCCCGCTACAGCCTATAATGGTGTAGCTCGGAGTAGAGAAGGGTTCAAAAATTGCAAATGGCCTTAAAATTCATGTTGAATTAACGGCTCGACATTTACATATTTTCCGATTTTTCCGCTCCACCCCCTCGCCGGAAACTCACCCCCGCTACAGCCTAACATGGTGTAGCTCGGAGTAGAGAAGGGTTAAAAAATTGCAAATGGCCTTAAAATTCATGTTGAATTAACGGCTCGACATTTACATATTTTTTCGATTTTGCCGCTCCACCCCCTCGCCGCAAACTCACCCCCTCTACAGCCTAACATCGCAAAACTCGGGTTAGGGTAAAGTTAGAAAATTGCAAATGGCCTTAAAAATCATCTTGATTTAACGGCTCGACATTTACATATTTTCCGATTTTTCCGCTCCACCCCCTCGCCGGAAACTCACCCCCGCTACAGCCTAACATGGTGTAGCTCGGAGCAGAGAAGGGTTAGAAAATTGCAAATGGCCTTAAAAATCATCTTGATTTAACGGCTCGACATTTACATATTTTCCGATTTTTCCGCTCCACCCCCTCGCCGGAAACTCACCCCCGCTACAGCCTATAATGGTGTAGCTCGGAGTAGAGAAGGGTTAAAAAATTGCAAATGGCCTTAAAATTCATGTTGAATTAACGGCTCGACATTTACATATTTTTTCGATTTTTCCGCTCCACCCCCTCGCCGGAAACTCACCCCCTCTACAGCCTAACATAGCAAAACTCGGGTTAGGGTAAAGTTAGAAAATTGCAAATGGCCTTAAAAATCATCTTGATTTAACGGCTCGACATTTACATATTTTCTGATTTTGCCGCTTCATCCCCTCGCCGGAAACTCACCCCCGCTACAGCCTAACATGGTATAGCTCGGAGCAGAGAAGGGTTAGAAAATTGCAAATGGCCTTAAAATTCATGTTGAATTAACGGCTCGACATTTACATATTTTCTGATTTTGCCGCTCCACCCCCTCGCCGGAAACTCACCCCCGCTACAGCCTATAATGGTGTAGCTCGGAGTAGAGAAGGGTTAAAAAATTGCAAATGGCCTTAAAATTCATGTTGAATTAACGGCTCGACATTTACATATTTTTTTATTTTGCCGCTCCACCCCCTCGCCGGAAACTCACCCCCGCTGCAGCCTATCATGGTATAGCTCGGAGCAGAGAAGGGTTAGAAAATTGCAAATGGCCTTAAAATTCATGTTGAATTAACGGCTCGACATTTACATATTTTTTGATTTTGCCGCTCCACCCCCTCGCCGGAAACTCACCCCCGCTGCAGCCTATCATGGTATAGCTCGGAGCAGAGAAGGGTTAGAAAATTGCAAATGGCCTTAAAATTCATGTTGAATTAACGGCTCGACATTTACATATTTTCTGATTTTGCCGCTCCACCCCCTCGCCGGAAACTCACCCCCGCTACAGCCTATAATGGTGTAGCTCGGAGTAGAGAAGGGTTAAAAAATTGCAAATGGCCTTAAAATTCATGTTGAATTAACGGCTCGACATTTACATATTTTTTGATTTTGCCGCTCCACCCCCTCGCCGGAAACTCACCCCCGCTGCAGCCTATCATGGTATAGCTCGGAGCAGAGAAGGGTTAGAAAATTGCAAATGGCCTTAAAATTCATGTTGAATTAACGGCTCGACATTTACATATTTTTTGATTTTGCCGCTCCACCCCCTCGCCGGAAACTCACCCCCGCTGTAGCCTATCATGGTATAGCTCGGAGCAGAGAAGGGTTAGAAAATTGCAAATGGCCTTAAAATTCATGTTGAATTAACGGCTCGACATTTACATATTTTCCGATTTTTCCGCTCTACCCCCTCGGCGGAAAATCACCCCCGCTACAGCCTATCATGGTGCAGCTCGGAGTAGAGAAGGGTTAAAAAATTGCAAATGGCCTTAAAATTCATGTTGAATTAACGGCTCGACATTTACATATTTTCTGATTTTGCCGCTCCACCCCCTCGCTGGAAACTCACCCCCGCTACAGCCTATCATGGTATAGCTCGGAGCAGAGAAGGGTTAGAAAATTGCAAATGGCCTTAAAATTCATGTTGAATTAACGGCTCGACATTTACATATTTTCTGATTTTGCCGCTCCACCCCCTCGCCGGAAACTCACCCCCGCTACAGCCTATAATGGTGTAGCTCGGAGTAGAGAAGGGTTCAAAAATTGCAAATGGCCTTAAAATTCATGTTGAATTAACGGCTCGACATTTACATATTTTCCGATTTTTCCGCTCCACCCCCTCGCCGGAAACTCACCCCCGCTACAGCCTAACATGGTGTAGCTCGGAGTAGAGAAGGGTTAAAAAATTGCAAATGGCCTTAAAATTCATGTTGAATTAACGGCTCGACATTTACATATTTTTTCGATTTTGCCGCTCCACCCCCTCGCCGCAAACTCACCCCCTCTACAGCCTAACATCGCAAAACTCGGGTTAGGGTAAAGTTAGAAAATTGCAAATGGCCTTAAAAATCATCTTGATTTAACGGCTCGACATTTACATATTTTCCGATTTTTCCGCTCCACCCCCTCGCCGGAAACTCACCCCCGCTACAGCCTAACATGGTGTAGCTCGGAGCAGAGAAGGGTTAGAAAATTGCAAATGGCCTTAAAAATCATCTTGATTTAACGGCTCGACATTTACATATTTTCCGATTTTTCCGCTCCACCCCCTCGCCGGAAACTCACCCCCGCTACAGCCTATAATGGTGTAGCTCGGAGTAGAGAAGGGTTAAAAAATTGCAAATGGCCTTAAAATTCATGTTGAATTAACGGCTCGACATTTACATATTTTTTCGATTTTTCCGCTCCACCCCCTCGCCGGAAACTCACCCCCTCTACAGCCTAACATAGCAAAACTCGGGTTAGGGTAAAGTTAGAAAATTGCAAATGGCCTTAAAAATCATCTTGATTTAACGGCTCGACATTTACATATTTTCTGATTTTGCCGCTTCATCCCCTCGCCGGAAACTCACCCCCGCTACAGCCTAACATGGTATAGCTCGGAGCAGAGAAGGGTTAGAAAATTGCAAATGGCCTTAAAATTCATGTTGAATTAACGGCTCGACATTTACATATTTTCTGATTTTGCCGCTCCACCCCCTCGCCGGAAACTCACCCCCGCTACAGCCTATAATGGTGTAGCTCGGAGTAGAGAAGGGTTAAAAAATTGCAAATGGCCTTAAAATTCATGTTGAATTAACGGCTCGACATTTACATATTTTTTTATTTTGCCGCTCCACCCCCTCGCCGGAAACTCACCCCCGCTGCAGCCTATCATGGTATAGCTCGGAGCAGAGAAGGGTTAGAAAATTGCAAATGGCCTTAAAATTCATGTTGAATTAACGGCTCGACATTTACATATTTTTTGATTTTGCCGCTCCACCCCCTCGCCGGAAACTCACCCCCGCTGCAGCCTATCATGGTATAGCTCGGAGCAGAGAAGGGTTAGAAAATTGCAAATGGCCTTAAAATTTATGTTGAATTAACGGCTCGACATTTACATATTTTCCGATTTTTCCGCTCTACCCCCTCGGCGGAAACTCACCCCCGCTACAGCCTATCATGGTGCAGCTCGGAGTAGAGAAGGGTTAAAAAATTGCAAATGGCCTTAAAATTCATGTTGAATTAACGGCTCGACATTTACATATTTTCTGATTTTCCCGCTCCACCCCCTCGCCGGAAACTCACCCCCGCTACAGCCTATCATGGTATAGCTCGGAGCAGAGAAGGGTTAGAAAATTGCAAATGGCCTTAAAATTCATGTTGAATTAACGGCTCGACATTTACATATTTTCTGATTTTGCCGCTCCACCCCCTCGCCGGAAACTCACCCCCGCTACAGCCTATAATGGTGTAGCTCGGAGTAGAGAAGGGTTAAAAAATTGCAAATGGCCTTAAAATTCATGTTGAATTAACGGCTCGACATTTACATATTTTTTGATTTTGCCGCTCCACCCCCTCGCCGGAAACTCACCCCCGCTGCAGCCTATCATGGTATAGCTCGGAGCAGAGAAGGGTTAGAAAATTGCAAATGGCCTTAAAATTCATGTTGAATTAACGGCTCGACATTTACATATTTTTTGATTTTGCCGCTCCACCCCCTCGCCGGAAACTCACCCCCGCTGTAGCCTATCATGGTATAGCTCGGAGCAGAGAAGGGTTAGAAAATTGCAAATGGCCTTAAAATTCATGTTGAATTAACGGCTCGACATTTACATATTTTCCGATTTTTCCGCTCTACCCCCTCGGCGGAAAATCACCCCCGCTACAGCCTATCATGGTGCAGCTCGGAGTAGAGAAGGGTTAAAAAATTGCAAATGGCCTTAAAATTCATGTTGAATTAACGGCTCGACATTTACATATTTTCTGATTTTGCCGCTCCACCCCCTCGCTGGAAACTCACCCCCGCTACAGCCTATCATGGTATAGCTCGGAGCAGAGAAGGGTTAGAAAATTGCAAATGGCCTTAAAATTCATGTTGAATTAACGGCTCGACATTTACATATTTTCTGATTTTGCCGCTCCACCCCCTCGCCGGAAACTCACCCCCGCTACAGCCTATAATGGTGTAGCTCGGAGTAGAGAAGGGTTCAAAAATTGCAAATGGCCTTAAAATTCATGTTGAATTAACGGCTCGACATTTACATATTTTCCGATTTTTCCGCTCCACCCCCTCGCCGGAAACTCACCCCCGCTACAGCCTAACATGGTGTAGCTCGGAGTAGAGAAGGGTTAAAAAATTGCAAATGGCCTTAAAATTCATGTTGAATTAACGGCTCGACATTTACATATTTTTTCGATTTTGCCGCTCCACCCCCTCGCCGCAAACTCACCCCCTCTACAGCCTAACATCGCAAAACTCGGGTTAGGGTAAAGTTAGAAAATTGCAAATGGCCTTAAAAATCATCTTGATTTAACGGCTCGACATTTACATATTTTCCGATTTTTCCGCTCCACCCCCTCGCCGGAAACTCACCCCCGCTACAGCCTAACATGGTGTAGCTCGGAGCAGAGAAGGGTTAGAAAATTGCAAATGGCCTTAAAAATCATCTTGATTTAACGGCTCGACATTTACATATTTTCCGATTTTTCCGCTCCACCCCCTCGCCGGAAACTCACCCCCGCTACAGCCTATAATGGTGTAGCTCGGAGTAGAGAAGGGTTAAAAAATTGCAAATGGCCTTAAAATTCATGTTGAATTAACGGCTCGACATTTACATATTTTTTCGATTTTTCCGCTCCACCCCCTCGCCGGAAACTCACCCCCTCTACAGCCTAACATAGCAAAACTCGGGTTAGGGTAAAGTTAGAAAATTGCAAATGGCCTTAAAAATCATCTTGATTTAACGGCTCGACATTTACATATTTTCTGATTTTGCCGCTTCATCCCCTCGCCGGAAACTCACCCCCGCTACAGCCTAACATGGTATAGCTCGGAGCAGAGAAGGGTTAGAAAATTGCAAATGGCCTTAAAATTCATGTTGAATTAACGGCTCGACATTTACATATTTTCTGATTTTGCCGCTCCACCCCCTCGCCGGAAACTCACCCCCGCTACAGCCTATAATGGTGTAGCTCGGAGTAGAGAAGGGTTAAAAAATTGCAAATGGCCTTAAAATTCATGTTGAATTAACGGCTCGACATTTACATATTTTTTTATTTTGCCGCTCCACCCCCTCGCCGGAAACTCACCCCCGCTGCAGCCTATCATGGTATAGCTCGGAGCAGAGAAGGGTTAGAAAATTGCAAATGGCCTTAAAATTCATGTTGAATTAACGGCTCGACATTTACATATTTTTTGATTTTGCCGCTCCACCCCCTCGCCGGAAACTCACCCCCGCTGCAGCCTATCATGGTATAGCTCGGAGCAGAGAAGGGTTAGAAAATTGCAAATGGCCTTAAAATTCATGTTGAATTAACGGCTCGACATTTACATATTTTCTGATTTTGCCGCTCCACCCCCTCGCCGGAAACTCACCCCCGCTACAGCCTATAATGGTGTAGCTCGGAGTAGAGAAGGGTTAAAAAATTGCAAATGGCCTTAAAATTCATGTTGAATTAACGGCTCGACATTTACATATTTTTTGATTTTGCCGCTCCACCCCCTCGCCGGAAACTCACCCCCGCTGCAGCCTATCATGGTATAGCTCGGAGCAGAGAAGGGTTAGAAAATTGCAAATGGCCTTAAAATTCATGTTGAATTAACGGCTCGACATTTACATATTTTTTGATTTTGCCGCTCCACCCCCTCGCCGGAAACTCACCCCCGCTGTAGCCTATCATGGTATAGCTCGGAGCAGAGAAGGGTTAGAAAATTGCAAATGGCCTTAAAATTCATGTTGAATTAACGGCTCGACATTTACATATTTTCCGATTTTTCCGCTCTACCCCCTCGGCGGAAAATCACCCCCGCTACAGCCTATCATGGTGCAGCTCGGAGTAGAGAAGGGTTAAAAAATTGCAAATGGCCTTAAAATTCATGTTGAATTAACGGCTCGACATTTACATATTTTCTGATTTTGCCGCTCCACCCCCTCGCTGGAAACTCACCCCCGCTACAGCCTATCATGGTATAGCTCGGAGCAGAGAAGGGTTAGAAAATTGCAAATGGCCTTAAAATTCATGTTGAATTAACGGCTCGACATTTACATATTTTCTGATTTTGCCGCTCCACCCCCTCGCCGGAAACTCACCCCCGCTACAGCCTATAATGGTGTAGCTCGGAGTAGAGAAGGGTTCAAAAATTGCAAATGGCCTTAAAATTCATGTTGAATTAACGGCTCGACATTTACATATTTTCCGATTTTTCCGCTCCACCCCCTCGCCGGAAACTCACCCCCGCTACAGCCTAACATGGTGTAGCTCGGAGTAGAGAAGGGTTAAAAAATTGCAAATGGCCTTAAAATTCATGTTGAATTAACGGCTCGACATTTACATATTTTTTCGATTTTGCCGCTCCACCCCCTCGCCGCAAACTCACCCCCTCTACAGCCTAACATCGCAAAACTCGGGTTAGGGTAAAGTTAGAAAATTGCAAATGGCCTTAAAAATCATCTTGATTTAACGGCTCGACATTTACATATTTTCCGATTTTTCCGCTCCACCCCCTCGCCGGAAACTCACCCCCGCTACAGCCTAACATGGTGTAGCTCGGAGCAGAGAAGGGTTAGAAAATTGCAAATGGCCTTAAAAATCATCTTGATTTAACGGCTCGACATTTACATATTTTCCGATTTTTCCGCTCCACCCCCTCGCCGGAAACTCACCCCCGCTACAGCCTATAATGGTGTAGCTCGGAGTAGAGAAGGGTTAAAAAATTGCAAATGGCCTTAAAATTCATGTTGAATTAACGGCTCGACATTTACATATTTTTTCGATTTTTCCGCTCCACCCCCTCGCCGGAAACTCACCCCCTCTACAGCCTAACATAGCAAAACTCGGGTTAGGGTAAAGTTAGAAAATTGCAAATGGCCTTAAAAATCATCTTGATTTAACGGCTCGACATTTACATATTTTCTGATTTTGCCGCTTCATCCCCTCGCCGGAAACTCACCCCCGCTACAGCCTAACATGGTATAGCTCGGAGCAGAGAAGGGTTAGAAAATTGCAAATGGCCTTAAAATTCATGTTGAATTAACGGCTCGACATTTACATATTTTCTGATTTTGCCGCTCCACCCCCTCGCCGGAAACTCACCCCCGCTACAGCCTATAATGGTGTAGCTCGGAGTAGAGAAGGGTTAAAAAATTGCAAATGGCCTTAAAATTCATGTTGAATTAACGGCTCGACATTTACATATTTTTTTATTTTGCCGCTCCACCCCCTCGCCGGAAACTCACCCCCGCTGCAGCCTATCATGGTATAGCTCGGAGCAGAGAAGGGTTAGAAAATTGCAAATGGCCTTAAAATTCATGTTGAATTAACGGCTCGACATTTACATATTTTTTGATTTTGCCGCTCCACCCCCTCGCCGGAAACTCACCCCCGCTGCAGCCTATCATGGTATAGCTCGGAGCAGAGAAGGGTTAGAAAATTGCAAATGGCCTTAAAATTTATGTTGAATTAACGGCTCGACATTTACATATTTTCCGATTTTTCCGCTCTACCCCCTCGGCGGAAACTCACCCCCGCTACAGCCTATCATGGTGCAGCTCGGAGTAGAGAAGGGTTAAAAAATTGCAAATGGCCTTAAAATTCATGTTGAATTAACGGCTCGACATTTACATATTTTCTGATTTTCCCGCTCCACCCCCTCGCCGGAAACTCACCCCCGCTACAGCCTATCATGGTATAGCTCGGAGCAGAGAAGGGTTAGAAAATTGCAAATGGCCTTAAAATTCATGTTGAATTAACGGCTCGACATTTACATATTTTCTGATTTTGCCGCTCCACCCCCTCGCCGGAAACTCACCCCCGCTACAGCCTATAATGGTGTAGCTCGGAGTAGAGAAGGGTTAAAAAATTGCAAATGGCCTTAAAATTCATGTTGAATTAACGGCTCGACATTTACATATTTTTTGATTTTGCCGCTCCACCCCCTCGCCGGAAACTCACCCCCGCTGCAGCCTATCATGGTATAGCTCGGAGCAGAGAAGGGTTAGAAAATTGCAAATGGCCTTAAAATTCATGTTGAATTAACGGCTCGACATTTACATATTTTTTGATTTTGCCGCTCCACCCCCTCGCCGGAAACTCACCCCCGCTGTAGCCTATCATGGTATAGCTCGGAGCAGAGAAGGGTTAGAAAATTGCAAATGGCCTTAAAATTCATGTTGAATTAACGGCTCGACATTTACATATTTTCCGATTTTTCCGCTCTACCCCCTCGGCGGAAAATCACCCCCGCTACAGCCTATCATGGTGCAGCTCGGAGTAGAGAAGGGTTAAAAAATTGCAAATGGCCTTAAAATTCATGTTGAATTAACGGCTCGACATTTACATATTTTCTGATTTTGCCGCTCCACCCCCTCGCTGGAAACTCACCCCCGCTACAGCCTATCATGGTATAGCTCGGAGCAGAGAAGGGTTAGAAAATTGCAAATGGCCTTAAAATTCATGTTGAATTAACGGCTCGACATTTACATATTTTCTGATTTTGCCGCTCCACCCCCTCGCCGGAAACTCACCCCCGCTACAGCCTATAATGGTGTAGCTCGGAGTAGAGAAGGGTTCAAAAATTGCAAATGGCCTTAAAATTCATGTTGAATTAACGGCTCGACATTTACATATTTTCCGATTTTTCCGCTCCACCCCCTCGCCGGAAACTCACCCCCGCTACAGCCTAACATGGTGTAGCTCGGAGTAGAGAAGGGTTAAAAAATTGCAAATGGCCTTAAAATTCATGTTGAATTAACGGCTCGACATTTACATATTTTTTCGATTTTGCCGCTCCACCCCCTCGCCGCAAACTCACCCCCTCTACAGCCTAACATCGCAAAACTCGGGTTAGGGTAAAGTTAGAAAATTGCAAATGGCCTTAAAAATCATCTTGATTTAACGGCTCGACATTTACATATTTTCCGATTTTTCCGCTCCACCCCCTCGCCGGAAACTCACCCCCGCTACAGCCTAACATGGTGTAGCTCGGAGCAGAGAAGGGTTAGAAAATTGCAAATGGCCTTAAAAATCATCTTGATTTAACGGCTCGACATTTACATATTTTCCGATTTTTCCGCTCCACCCCCTCGCCGGAAACTCACCCCCGCTACAGCCTATCATGGTATAGCTCGGAGTACAGAAGGGTTAGAAAATTGCAAATGGCCTTAAAATTCATGTTGAATTAACGGCTCGACATTTACATATTTTCTGATTTTGCCGCTCCACCCCCTCGCCGGAAACTCACCCCCGCTGCAGCCTATCATGGTATAGCTCGGAGCAGAGAAGGGTTAGAAAATTGCAAATGGCCTTAAAATTCATGTTGAATTAACGGCTCGACATTTACATATTTTCCGATTTTTCCGCTCCACCCCCTCGCCGGAAACTCACCCCCGCCACAGCCTATCATGGTATAGCTCGGAGTAGAGAAGGGTTAGAAAATTGCAAATGGCCTTAAAATTCATGTTGAATTAACGGCTCGACATTTACATATTTTCCGATTTTTAGGTCCGTTAAGCTGGCGAACCGAAAATTAGCTAGCGTAATTTAATACATACCAAAGTTAGGTGCTTTTTAGGTGCTAATTAGGTGCTGAATTAAAAAATTAGGTGCTCTTTCGGTTTTGCCGGAAAATGATTTTTTTTGAGGACCGCTGGCTGGACGTTAAGCTAACGGTCCTGTAATTTTTTTTAATTAGAAAAAAATCAGGGTTACATAAAAATAAGGTGCTCTTTAAGTGCTTTCGATATATGCTGGACTTGAATTTGGTGCTTCATTCTAGCGGTGACAAAAACCAAATTTCATTAAAAAAAAAACTAGCCATTATCGCTATTAAAAAAAATATTTTTTTTCGCCACAAGAATAAAGCACCAAATTCAAGCTTGGCATATATCGGCAGCACCTAATAAGCACCTAACTTTGGAAGGTAGATAAGATTTTTTAGAATTTATTTAGCTAAGTTTTCCGTCATCTGCACGTCACTCTAGCGGTCCCAGGAAAAAATATTTTTTTCTAGAACCGAAAAAGTTTATCAGTCACCCTTTTTGTCAGAGGGCACAACGATATTGTACCTTTTGTACGCTGATTGTTATGACCTATGACGAACCGGGTGAGTTACAAGATTTTTTCGGTTCTCGAAAAAAATAATTTCACCAGGGACCGCTAACGTGACGTGAAGATAACGCAAAACTTAGCTAAATAAATTCTAAAAAATCTTAACTCCCTGTCAAAGTTAGGTGCTTATTAGGTGCTACCGATATACGCCAAGCATGAATTTGGTGCTTTATTCTAGCGGCGAAGAAACCCAATTGTTTTCCGACATAAAGCTAGCCATGACAGCCTTGAAAAAAGTAAGTTTTTTCGCCACAAGAATGAAGCACTAAATTCTAGCTTGGCATATAACGGCAGCACCTAATAAGCACCTAACTTTGACAGGGAGTTAAGATTTTTTAGAATTTATTTAGCTAAGTTTTGCGTTATCTTCACGTCACGTTAGCGGTTCCTGGTGAAATTATTTTTTTCGAGAACCGAAAAAATCTTGTAACTCACCCGGTTCGTCATAGGTCATAACAATCAGCGTACAAAAGGTACAATATCGTTGTGCCCTCTGACAAAAAGGGTGACTGATAAACTTTTTCGGTTCTAGAAAAAAATATTTTTTTCTGGGACCGCTAGAGTGACGTGCAGATGACGGAAAACTTAGCTAAATAAATTCTAAAAAATCTTATCTACCTTCCAAAGTTAGGTGCTTATTAGGTGCTGCCGATATATGCCAAGCTTGAATTTGGTGCTTTATTCTTGTGGCGAAAAAAATAATTTTTCTTAAAAGCGATAATGGCTATTTTTTTTTTTTTATGAAATTTGGTTTTTGTCACCGCTAGAATGAAGCACCAAATTCAAGTCCAGCATATATCGAAAGCACTTAAAGAGCACCTTATTTTTATGTAACCCTGATTTTTTTTCTAATTAAAAAAAATTACAGGACCGTTAGCTTAACGTCCAGCCAGCGGTCCTCAAAAAAAAATCATTTTCCGGCAAAACCAAAAGAGCACCTAATTTTTTAATTCAGCACCTAATTAGCACCTAAAAAGCACCTAACTTTGGTATGTATTAAATTACGCTAGCTAATTTTCGGTTCGCCAGCTTAACGGACCTAAAAATCGGAAAATATGTAAATGTCGAGCCGTTAATTCAACATGAATTTTAAGGCCATTTGCAATTTTTTAACCCTTCTCTACTCCGAGCTACACCATGTTAGGCTGTAGCGGGGGTGAGTTTCCGGCGAGGGGGTTGAGCGGAAAAATAAAAAAATATGTAAATGTCGAGCCGTTAATTCAACATGAATTTTAAGGCCATTTGCAATTTTTTAACCCTTCTCTACTCCGAGCTACACCATTATAGGCTGTAGCGGGGGTGAGTTTCCGGCGAGGGGGTGGAGCGGCAAAATCAGAAAATATGTAAATGTCGAGCCGTTAATTCAACATGAATTTTAAGGCCATTTGCAATTTTCTAACCCTTCTCTGCTCCGAGCTATACCATGATAGGCTGTAGCGGGGGTGAGTTTCCGCCGAGGGGATGAAGCGGCAAAATCAGAAAATATGTAAATGTCGAGCCGTTAAATCAAGATGATTTTTAAGGCCATTTGCAATTTTTTAACCCTTCTCTACTCCGAGCTACACCATGTTAGGCTGTAGCGGGGGTGAGTTTCCGGCGAGGGGGTGGAGCGGAAAAATCGGAAAATATGTAAATGTCGAGCCGTTAATTCAACATGAATTTTAAGGCCATTTGCAATTTTCTAACCCTTCTCTGCTCCGAGCTATACCATGATAGGCTGTAGCGGGGGTGAGTTTCCGCCGAGGGGATGAAGCGGCAAAATCAGAAAATATGTAAATGTCGAGCCGTTAAATCAAGATGATTTTTAAGGCCATTTGCAATTTTTTAACCCTTCTCTACTCCGAGCTACACCATGTTAGGCTGTAGCGGGGGTGAGTTTCCGGCGAGGGGGTGGAGCGGAAAAATCGGAAAATATGTAAATGTCGAGCCGTTAATTCAACATGAATTTTAAGGCCATTTGCAATTTTCTAACACTTCTCTACCCCGAGCTATACCATTATAGGCTGTACCGGGGGTGAGTTTCCGGCGAGGGGGTAGAGCGGCAAAATCAGAAAAAATGTAAATGTCGCGCCGTTAATTCAACATGAATTTTAAGGCCATTTGCAATTTTCTAACCCTTCTCTACTCCGAGCTATAACATTATAGGCTGTACCGGGGGTGAGTTTCCGGCGAGGGGGTAGAGCGGAAAAATCGGAAAATATGTAAATGTCGAGCCGTTAAATCAAGGTGATTTTTAAGGCCATTTGCAATTTTCTAACTCTTCCCTTTCCCGAGTTGTACGATTGTAGGCTGTAGAGGGGGTGAGTTTTCGGAAGGGGGTGGAGCGGCAAAATCGGCAAGTGTGGAAATGTTGAGTTGGTAATTCAACAAGATTTTCAAGATTAATTGCAATATCCTAGCGCGTCCCTGCCCGGAGTTATACAAATATCGGCTGACGAGGGGGTGAGTTTTCGGCAGGGGGTGGAAAGGCAAAATCGGGTAATCCGGATATGTCGGGCGGTTAATTGAACGTAATTTTTAAGGCTAATTTCAATGTCGTAGCTCGTCCCTCTGCTGAGTTATGCGAATATCGGCTGACGAGGGGGTGAGTTTTCGGCAGGGGGTGGAAATGCAAAATCGGGTAATGCGGATATGTCGGGCGGTTAATTCAACGTAATTTTTAAGACTAATTTCAATGTCTTAGCTCGTCCCTCTGCTGAGTTATGCGAATATCGGCTGACGAGGGGGTGGGTTTCTCGGGACGGGGTGGTCCGATTAAATCGTAACTAGTCTCATTCGAAAGCCTTTAAATAGCCGTTAAATAATCCGTCAGTTAAAATTCCCTAGCACTTACCGTTACCATTATTTTGCCTGTGGTCATCCCAGCTTCATTGGCAGTCAGAAAGTCCACACGTTTCTACCCTTAGGGGTGGGGCGGAAAATTTTTTTTTGGGGCACTAAAATAGCCTTTAATTAGCCGTTAATTATGCAGTAGGTTTCATGTCAAAATTCCAATGTGGTCGTTCTAAGTTATTCGACATAAATATCGCACTAGAAGTAAATAAGTTGCAGATGTGTAATCAGCGGGGAAGAATACATTCGAAATGACCTCCGTTAACTTAGCGATCCAGATGTGGAAAAAGATGGTTTAGCATATGTCAAAAGTAGGTGCTTTGTAGGTGCCAATTAGGTGCCCAATTGAAAAAATTTAGTGCTCTTTTGGTTTTTCCACAAAATGAAAATTTTCACGGGACCGCTACCTTGACGTAAGCCCAACGGTCCCCGGGTGAAATAATACATTTCCAAATATGTATCCCACGTCCGAATAAAGTGCTTATCAGGTGCATCTGATAAACACTCCATTCCGGCAAGGAACAAATTTTTAAAAAGGAATTATTCCATCAGGGAACATCAGGGTTGTGCTTACGTCAAGCAAACGGTCTCATAATTAAAAAAAAAAAAAAAAAAATTAATTCCCGATTCAATGAAAAGAGCAGTCAGTAATTCTACTTAGGATGCAAAGATAAGCACTCCATTCTCGCATGTGATCGATATTTGAAAATGAATTGTTTCATCAGGAGACCGTTGCGCTTACGTCATGGTAGCAGTCCCATAAAATCAATTATTTCACGATGCATATAAAAAACTAATAGATTGCTTAACTTAAGACTCAAAAAGCATCTGATAAGCACTCCATTCTGGCATGTAATAAATTTTTCAAAATTAATTTTTCTACCAGGGGACTGTTGTGCTTACGTTTAGGTAGCGGTCTCACAAACAAATTTAATTCGTGATTCATTTAACAGAGCCGTCTGTAACTTTACTTCGGACGCAAAGAGCACCTGATAAGCACTTCATTCGGACGTGTGATACATATTTGGAAATGTATTATTTCACCCGGGGACCGTTGGGCTTACGTCAAGGTAGCGGTCCCGTGAAAATTTTCATTTTGTGGAAAAACCAAAAGAGCACCAACATTTTTCAATTGGGCACCTAATTAGCACCTACAAAGCACCTATTTTTGACATATGCTAAACCATTTTTTTCCACATCGGGATCGCTAAGTTAACGGAAGTTTCGAAATGGCATCGAATCGTCGAATTACGAAAATTTGAATTCATGATTTTTTTACGGTGAATTTTTACCGTTTAAATTTTTTATTATAAACATAGCTCCGGTTATGAGGAAGCCAAAGTTGGTCAACGAACTATCTTATAGAGGAAGCAAAGTGTAAATTACTTTGCAGTTTTTTTTCAAGTTTCCAAGTCTGGTACTCAAATGAATCTCAAATGAGCTACTCCCTTTGCCAGTAATGTGAATATGCCATGTAAATATTATATATATATATATTTTAATTACCCCAAAAAATTTATTTTCGCGATTAACGAATGGACGATTTTATCGCCTGAAATATATGCCGTGTATTGCCAGATAATTGCTTTCAAACTTTCATCGATATGTAAACAATGTTGTCCTACAGAGCGTTAACAGTTTACTGGTCGAACCGTCAAAAACCGTAAACGGACGTGCGGGGAGAGATGAGTATAATGGTCTTCCGCTGCCCGGACACCATGACCTAATTTACACAATCCTATTACATTACCAGTGGAGGAATTAGAAGTTGATGGTGGTTCTCCTGGAGTAACTCTTGCAACTAATTTGACTCTCAGCTTTGTATACAACCTGAGAATCGTAGCTTACGAATTACATCAATTGTTCAGGCCGGGTAAATAAAGTATTTGACGTTGATTTATGAAATTTTATGATTCAATTTTCATTGCCAAATTGTACAAAAAAACATTTGTAATCCAAATACACGAAAGATTCTTCTTATCCCTCTACAGTAAAAAGAATATTTGTACATTTTTAAAAATATTTCTTGTCTAGAATGAACCATCAATTTTATCTTGTAAATTTGATTATTTTATGTTTGTCAACAAATCATGTTCTTTAAGTGAACAGTTTTTTAAATTATCGGAAAAAATATTTCGCATGTTTGTGCACAAGAAATGTTTGTTAAATGTAAAAAAAAAACTTCACGTGCCCGAACAGCTCATTGACAAAGATCACCGCCTTCATAATTACTTACTATGGCCTTACGTCACCACCGGACTTGCCCTACGGGTGACAAGAGCGTTTCGAAAATAGTTATTAATGCCGAGGAGGAAGAAGACGCTTGAAAGTATGCCGAAGCCATAAAGAGTTATATGAAGGAAGGGCGTGGCGCTTTTGCGGCTTCCGCATGCTTTGAAGCATATGCATACTCGTTTGTGTTGGTTCTTATGAACGAACGTAACGCTACTTGACAGTAGGAACTCACTTTACGACACTGCACGTGGGATATCAAAGCTTTCGCAGCCATGTATGTAGTAACGGAACTTGCACATTGGCGACGCGACTGTAGCTGCACTTGTCTATTTTTACGACAGCAAATGGCATTCGTGTCATAGAGTCCAATATCTTATCATCATTGCTATATATCAAGCTCTTTATAAAAACTGTTGTGGTTACTATAACGCCAAAGTTGCGTTTTCCTCTATCTGTATGTTACAGTGACTCAATACATATGCCCACAAATACATTGTATTCTGCACACAGGGTAATACACTGACTCGGGCAAATCGAAGGGGAAGGCGTGAGTAATATTCATAAGTCACCACTGTTATGAGTCGTGCGTCTCGTATCGTTAGAGATATTTCTGGAGTGTGCGTGGCCAATAATAACGTGACGTAATACACTACAGTAGCCTATTTAAAGTTAAAGATGAATGAGATGCTGGAACGTCGAGACGATTCCGTACATCTGCCGGCTATCGTACGTGGGAGTTTTTAACTTTTCGCAACCCTTGCTTACCCTTCTTTTCCGTCGGCATGATATCTATTTATAATAATGTTAATTTTTTATTGTCGGATATATATCTTTAAGGTATTGAAGTATTGATGAGTTTATATCTTGAATAAATATTTCTAAATAAGGGAAACTGATGTTTTTGATAAACCCTGTAACATCCTGTTATGGACGGTAAAAAAAATAATAAACAAAGTCCCGACTGCGAAAAAATTACTGGCTAAACCAAAGAAGTACTGAAACAGAAAAACAGTTACTTAATAAAAATATCTTATAAAAATATTGAAATAATTAACGATAAGATATTAATTTCAACGGACGCTCCCTCCATTTCCGGCCATCGATATTTGCTGCTATTATAACAACCATAAGAATAACAATAATAATAATAGTTTTTATTATAGAGATATATCGTACGAATAGAAAATTATATTGTAGAAAGGCTGCGTAGAGATAATACGCACAGACAGAAATTTCTATATGGACAAATGGGCTTTTTCTAAAACGTCTTTATTTCTATCAATTTGCATCGAGTCGTAATAAAACCCGAACAAGACACAGGTCAAGATTCAAAGAAACTGCTTGACAAATGTTGTCAAGAAATTTTTTGTTGATTCGGAGAACATTGAATAGCAAGGAAATGCGCCAAGTCACGTGATCACCCTGAAATGCATAACTCCCATCTTCTGCCCTTTCGTCAGTCGGAAGTTAAAAATGGATTTTATTTTTAATTTATCGTAGAATTTTTTTTCTCTTGTTCAAAAAACATTGAGCTTTGATAGTGAAGAACAAAAGAATCTCGTGCAGTAAATTTAACTAAAAATGTTGAAGGGCGTTGAAAAAAAAAAAAAAATGGATTAAAGTTTTTTTCGCGGCCGAGTCTGTTTCACATCGCCGCAACTGTGGGTGACGTTCACGTTTTGCGTACGCGATGTATGAATCTAGACAGGCTATCGTGTATTAACGCACGTGCGTATTTTATGATATAACATGCTACGCTGTGAATACTGCAATACGTTTGCCAGTCGTTACGGGGTCTGTGGACGTCGAGCGCGGTAATTGAAGAAGATGCTTTTCGCGACAGAGGCTCGGCAACGTATCCACGTTGATTGGTGTCAATGGACGCAAAAGCAATGACCATGCCAAGCGGAGAGATCTGAAACGCTTCATCATCTAACGTATGTAATGTAACTATGCGCTTTTCACTGAAGTGCAGCGAATGCCTCGAGTATTTATACTAATACCCACTTCTCTGTACGGCCAAGAATATTCTTTTCGGCGTGCACATATTCAATTATTGCTGACTGTGTGAATAGTCATATCTAAATATTAACGGAAGCTTTCTAATATTACGAATATTACGAACAGTTTTTTTTATTATTTAGTTCCTTATACATTTGTCATAAGTTATTAACGCCATAAAGTAGTTCATTTACGAAAGATCGAGCTCTAGATTCGATATTCCCGAAAATTATACGAGCGCAGTCCTTACATTGGACCGCCTTCGGATCGAGAAGTTATATTCGTAGAGGTTGCTTTTACGTCGAAGAGTTTGTAATACCCCACGGATTTATACCCGAACTTCATACAAAACCGTACTTTTTGTTGCGTCCAATGCCAGAGCACAAGCGGTCTAACAAATAATTGTTAGCAATGCAGAATGAACGACATATCTGACCTTCGTTGTTGTCGCGCGTAAAAAAGTGCGTATGAAAATAGTATTGACAAAGTCTTCGGCGAGCGTTACACCACGAACATGTGAAGTATGTAGTACTGGACGGAGTAAGATTAGAATTATACTTCAAACATTGGTATTGTAGAGCATGAGACGAGTATAAGCATCGTCAGAGCAGACTTCTGAGAGTAATTCTGATGTAGTCAACGTATTATGAGTACGCTGAGAAAAAAAATCGGTTGGATTAACCAAAAGTCGCGGTGACATACGTTCAAAGCTGTTATTTGTTTGGCACAAATAAAACATTGTTTTGCTAAACGATTATTTTCTTCAATTTACTCAAAAAGGTCGATTGAAATAAATATTTTTGTTGTACCAATCGAATACACCTCCGAACGTATGTTACCGCGCATTTGCTTAATTCAACCATTTATTTCCCTCAGTGTATCTACGTATAAAAAAGAAATGCTGCAAATATGAAAACGTAAATCTAGGATATTTGGTTGATGAGTATATTTCGGTGCAATACTCTACCCATTTGATCATACCTGAGTCAGATCGGAATTATCCTACCAACAAGCGTATTGCAGAGTATGAGGAAAGTATTAGCTGTAAACCCGTTTTCTGAGAGTATTCATGACATAGTCAAAGTATCAAGAGTATATAAACGTACTATACAATATTTAATAGACTAAATATACAATAGAATACAGTTCAGCAATCGGCGGTACAGATGTATCAGTGCAAATATTACTGTATAATACTATATGCATATTTAATCAAACCGACTTCGGAAAAGAATATCAGTAGGATACTTCTCCGAACTTTGGCTTTCGAACTTTCATAATCCGAAATGATGTTGACACATCTAGAATCCATCATCGCAATTAGTACACTGAGAGAAGGATCTAGTAAAAATGACTATATCGCTTGAGAGATATTATCGTAACACATAGTATTAGGGCGCTAGGGCGCCACGTATGGTAGGAAGTACCGGATTTATAAGAATTTTTCTTAGATATTATGGTAAAAATTCTTGGATAATCTGAGACTTTCTGCCATAGGTGGCGCCCTGGCGCCCTACAACGATGTCCTATGGTAATTTTTCTTGGAAGATCAGTAATTTTTACTAGATCCTTCTTTCAGTGTAGTTGTACCCCTTTATCTGTAGAAAACCGTTAATAATGGCAGGCATGCTGTGGAGTAGCATGAATAATAAAATATACAAGGGCAGTATTCGATACTGTTTGATATTACGGATTCTGGAAGCGCCTTAACATGTTTAAAAAAATCGACGTTTCTATTCTACTCCGAATCTTGACGCTCACTTTGCTCAATGTCACGTTTTACATACGGAGCGCAGCACCATTATTCAATCACGCCGATCGATTAACGTAATTTCCCGCTTCCTGGTAGACTACTGTTTATTCTTTCATCGGCTCAGCTTGGACATCTTTTCCTTGTGATTTCAACGCGATTCTCACGATTCTCAGAAAAAAAAGTGGCCAATAAGTTGTGGTAAAAAGTTCAAACTTTTTTTACAGTGTGTATAAAAGTTATTCACGTGTGTTTTTGAAAATTATTATTATTTTCTTTATTCTCTTGAAATGTTGTCCACACTATTTTCATACTAACCTTTTAATCGCCGGGCTACGGGAAAAAATGTTTCCATTGCTTTTGTAAATATCACAAAGTGACTCTGTGATTTGCGAATATCGCTTGTGAAGTGTAACGAAAAATCGCATACATCGTATTATTCGCAATCAAAAGTGTGATTGATAATAATGACGTGCCACACTGAATTTTACCCAATTCCGACAGGCGACGAATATATTATATTGTACTTAGCAATTAATATCCTGCATTAATTGCTCACGTCGTTCGTGGTATCTACATAGCTGTACAGTAATAGACATTATGTACAATGTTAATTATATAAAACTACAATGTAAAAAAGGTGCTAATTTATTTTAGACATGGCTTCCTTATTTTTTGATGTCATTCATAAAGCATCCTTTACGATAAAGTTTGATAAAGTTCAAAATGGTGATAATGAGGAAGCAATATGCAAATTTCACTTGCACTTTTTTCTTCTTTGATATTTAACGAGTTTATATAGAATCATTAACCTACCCCGCTTAGAGAAACAATGATGTGAGATAAGCTCCAAAATGTTTCATTTGACCCGCAGCACGGATTTTTAGCAAACTATATGCTTGTGTTTCTATTACTCTGTTAAATACCGGTATCAAATGTCAGTTTTCTTGCTCAAGATTTGTCAGCCTGAGAGTCCAAGGTCTTTTTGGTAAATAAGAAATTTCAAAACCTGTAAATTGAAATGCCTCCATCGGTCTTCAGGATATGTGTTGTTAAACATTTTTTAGTGTCAATGCATAAAATTGATGAATGTAATAGTACAGAATAAACGATCATCTTCAGCCATATTGAAATAACGTTTGAATAATAAATTCGATGCGACTATTATACCAGTTATGACGTGCTAAAATTCGAAGCCGCCGGTAGCCTAGTGGTAGCATGCTCGTATTAGATAGTTAGGTAGGTGGGACTCAGGTTCGAATTTTACCAAAGGTCACTTGAGATTTTTTTCCTTGACCAAAGATACCGTAATCGTTATACAATCAATAAGAGCATTAAATATGCCCACAATATTAATTAGCCAGTTGAACACGTTTGTTTGAATATTTTTGAGCAACCTTGCAAATGAAGTTGACTGCATCTGTCCAGTGTAGAGATCAGTATGGTAGCTGTGTTGGCAGAGTCGCAATATAATATATACCTTGAATGATTCTCAATTCTGCAGCCATATAAATGAAAAATCACAATGCAACTCCATAAATCACCCGAGCTTCGGTCCGTAGATTTACTATCACAACGTGATAAAAAAGTATTAGCACATATGCTTCAGATTATCTACTGCGCGTATAAAAATTGGTAATATTTACATTGCGACAATTGGAAACGATTCGTTTTAACTGAGCACCATAAAAAGTAGCGGGAATAGGAACAATATTTACGATTTTCTATGTGTCGTGTATATTTCGATCGATTTTACAAGCCTTTCGAACCAGCCTGCCTCCATGAGACGATTGACGAAAACAGGAGGGAAGGATTTTTTATCCAAAAGCATATTAAATACACGCTTTTCACGTTTTAGTTACGCGATATCTAAACTCAGCCAAAAAATATGTGTAGCATGTATAATGTTTCAGCGAGGGTAGTTATAGTACTTTGCGATACTAGTGCGTAACATCTGACTTTCGGCGAAGGTTGGGAAGTGGGAACGTTGTGAAGGTTGGGAAACATCACAACCGCCGTCGGGAGTCCGCTTTTACGTACAAGTATACTACTTTATTTAACGAATGCAGGAGAAGTGCTACTCCGTGCCTGCTGAATGTGGCGCTGTACAGCCAGCGTGCAATACAGTACGAGCAGCGTGTAATAATTTCCAGAAATCGCACGCAAATGAGCCGGGAATTTCAAAACTCACCGCTGCAAAGCGCCACTTACGCCGGTGAGATGCGCCGGTAAATGGAAGGTCACCGGTGAATGAATATTTTTCATTTAAAAGTTTATTTCTTCAATGGATTCGGCGTTTTCCTCACCAACAGGACATTAGTGATATCATAGAGGATTCGCTACAATATCAGCGCGAGCAATGATAATTGTGTTTTTTCCCGACTACGCTAAAAAGGCCATATTTCATGCCTGCAACGGGAGTGGAAAGTGGCCGAGTCATTTCGATACGAGTGCGAAATAGTACATTGCTCCACGAAGGCGAAAAAATGTTTCGCACGAGGGATGTACGAAATTTTTCATCACAAGGTGCGAAAATCGCGGATTTAAGCACGCGAAGCGGGCGGAAAAGTGGCCATTTCCGCACCAAGTGATGAAAAAACTTTTTCTGACGAGTGTGACTTTGCAGCGCGAGCCGAAGGCGAGTGTTGCAATCACACGAGTTCAGAAAACGTTTTTCGCACGAGTATCGAACATAATTTTATTTCACAAGGTTAGAAAATGGGGTTTTTCGCACGCGAGCCGTGCACAAAAACCGCCATTTTCCCACCGAGTGAAATAAAGTAATTCAGCGGGAGGAAAAGTGATTTAGCGAGAGGAAAAGTGAACTTTTACTCCTGCTTAATCACTTTTCCTTCTGCTAAATTACTTTTCCACCAGCTCGTCATGACTCGGCCAATTTCCATCCCCGTTCCAGGCATAGAAATATGGCCACTTTTTAGCACAGTCGGGAAAAAAATAGCGTATGCCCCTCGGGAGGAAGTGCCTTTTCATCACTCAGTGCGGAAATTGCCACTTTTTCGCCCGCTTCGCGTGCGTAAAACCGCCATTTTCGCATCTTATGAAGAAAAATTTCGTACATCCCTCGTGCGAAACACTTTTTCTAACTCGTGTGATTACAGCACTCGCCTTCGGCTCGTACTGCGAACTCACACTCGTTAGAAAAACGTTTGTCGCCCTCGTGGAGTAATGTACTATTTCACCTCGTGTCAATTTCTGCCCTCGCTTCGCTCGGGCATTAAAATTCACACTCGGTGAAAAGACGCTCTTTTCTCCCTTGTAGCATAATATACTATTTCATAAATAGGATTGAGATAGTGCAGTCATTTTTCTCACGTTCTTGTGAGAAAGTGCGACGTATGCACGCCAATCCAATCCCGCAAGTATTCTTCGACGTCTTTTCGTTCTGTTATCAGATTTTTTAATTCTATTCCTCACGATTCAATTCATGTAATGCCTACTCTATCCGTTTCTTTTACTCAACTCAGTCACCTATGCGTTCAGCTAGTATGGTATATTCTGTCTCCGGTGCTTTCATAAATGGAATTTAGAACAAGGGGGCGAGAAAGATTAATAAAATACGGGTCTGTCAAAAAGTAGTTAGGGATCAACATACCGAGGACAGAAATGGCGGCCTCAAGAAAACGGAGGTTTAAGGTTCATAAAATCTACATAATAATGAAGGTCAAGAGACCACTAGACGCTCTCTCAGGCCCTTAAACGCACTCAGAAACACTCGTAGACGTGTAAGTTTCTGCATGAGTGTCCGTAAAACTGAGTAAATGCTGTATAGACTTGTACGTGTACATGTATTGATTGTATACAGTATACATTATCTTTAAAAAAATCGAAAATAGTTAAATCACATGAATCAAAGAGTGATAGACAGATTTATATATATTAGACGTATTGATAACAACATACAGGTAAAACAATATAGCGTATAGGCATATAGACTATGTTTATGCAGACTTTACAGCCTTATCACATTAAGCCATCAATATTATTACTTCTTTGTGCCTAATATTTACATTATCATTACACAGAGGCATATATGTATGTGTGGGTATGTATGTAAATCTGTATATTACTACTTAGCTCATATGATTAAACTTTTATACCTCTTTTTCAAAGAGATTGTTTCGACAAACATCTTGTAAATGTAAAAATGACAAACTCTTTGCTTTGGAATCTTTGCTTTTTCGAGACAGGTATGTTTTTGGTTGTTTCAATACTATTATAGGGGAATGCTCAAAAATAAAAAGATAATAAAGAAAAATAATACTTCGTGTGTCCGGAGAATATTTAAAAAATTTGTGGATTGCATCGAATGAAAGATGCGACAAAAAGTATTTATTGTTTTATTTTCGAGTAATAATACGTTTTATTACAGTTAACACTGTATAAATTTCTCTACAATATAAAAAGATCTCGGCGATGCCATTGTTTACAAACATCGAGAGCTGTAAAGTTGGCCAATAATAATAGGGGTGTGAAATTAGTCGATAACGGGGAAGTGAACGTGCTCAATAATGGGGTACTGAAGTTAGTCGATAATAAGGACATGGAGAGGGATCAATAATAGAGAAAGTGACCGATAAGGATAGGGAGTCACTTATAGGCACAGGCGGAGTATGGAAACTATCGAGAGACTGTAATATAGGAACAGTTCAATTCAGAGTCAATAACATGAACTGTGCAAAATTTCAGCTCGATAGCTCAAAGATTATGCAAAATATTGTAAAAACGACAATGTAAAAAACGGCAAACTGAAAAGATTAGAAAAAAATGAAAAATACAAATCGTCATAGCTTGTGAATTCCTTTACCGATTCTGGCGAAATTCACTACCAAAAAGCCTTGGCGATGTCTCGATTTGGGTGCACAGCCCCGACCGGTAGCGTTTTAACGTCCTTTGTGGCATACACACACGCACATAGCGTATATTTTCTTCTGAATGTGGTTTTTGGCCGTTTTGGAACGTGCACACGTGTACATGAAAAACTCGAAAAAAAAAAAACAATGAAATCAAAGCTTACTCTATCGGGAAGCAAATACAATCAAAGAATAAATCGATGGTATGGAATTGTTTACTTTTATAATCCCCACAATTGGTGCATCAATGGGTCAATATTTGCAAATTTACATGATCTTTCCTCAAATTTTTGCTATTTCTTGAGTACTATTCGTCCGCTCTGATACCATTGATCCGACCACACATTTCTGTATGTTAATGGGCGTCATTAGTATTTCAAGAGGATTGACCGTTTCGAGATCTGTTGACGAGGCTCGACATTTCCGTTCGTGCGCCGCCACTAACGTATTTAGCACCCCTTCCTAGTACACATAATTACGGTCAGGTATCTGGTAACCATGCGTGTGTGCGTTTGTGCACCTAATGCGGCAGATTATACCTCGCCAATACTGGAGCCGCCGAACGTAAAGGTCGCGGAGGGTAGCAAGGAAGCTTTTCAATCGCCCGTTGAACACGTTGGAATACTGCAAAATTGTGAATTCCCTTTCACGGACGAGGTTTTTGATTTGAAATGGCGTTCACCTGACACCCTGGATACTGAGAGCGAATAGAGACATGTATCGCTCAATAAGACATGTTTGCGATGGTCATCCAGTATCCCCCACACGGCGGTTCTCTCATCTCTCATTTCTATCTTCGAACCGAACGTGCAAACTCAGCCCCCCGCCGGTTCGCTACCTATATATATACGTAAATGTACGAGTTTACAGGGTTGTGCGCCCGTACCAAGAGCTTTCCCGAGAGTTTCCTCAGCCACAATTAAGCTCCGACAATCTACTCGAACACGTGCAATACGTGACCGGAAACCGACCTCTACTCGATGTTCATTCGAAGATTCTTGCTTTATTTTTCATGATTGGTTGTCGGTTTCTATAGATTACACAGTATAATTGTTGAGCGAATTGGCAAGTGTCAAATAAAGTTTTGAAAAGTCCGGAAATCGTTCGCTCGCAGTATTGTTGAACGCAAATTGCGTCCAACAATACACTCAGGAGAAAAAAATTGTTTGTGGGCTCCAGAAACAAAGGTGGCTCCCAAATCAATGATTACAGGAGATCGCGGCTAGTCCGAACGCGAGGCAAGTCAGAATCACCGCAATAAATAATCAGACGTTCACGTTGTAGTATGGCACGCTATGGCATGACTTACCATAGCATGCACTCTAATGCCTTACAATGCTACACTCGCTGCGGCAAACATCTATTATTTACCACGTGTTTTCTGACTGGTTCCGTGTTCCAAGTGACCCCAGTCTCCCCTATCCGCATTTCACAGAGGTTTAGTTTTTAGGCATGATCGATCGAAAGCGAAAAGATGTGCCTTATTTTTTTGTGAAAGAATCCTCCAAAAGTATGTCGGTACTATTTGGAAGTTTTTAATCAATTGTATCCAAAAGTGGCCAAAAGTGTCCTCAAAAAGCGTTACGATTCTCAGGTGAAATTGAGTAAAATGGTATTTGAATAAATGTCCCACCCGAACCTGAAACTGCTCGAGAGGTTTACATACAATTCGTTAGTGAACACATACATCAGTAGACTCACTACTTTTTTACTTCACGTACAACTAGGAAGACTAATTCAGATATGCGGTACTGTCACGAGTGATGTACCGTCGGTAACTGCCCGACGAGAGGCGACCCCTTCCTTTTGCTCAAAAGACCTCAGTTTTTAACTTCTCACCAAAAACAATATTTGAATTTTTGTCTGCATATTGCAATATAGGTTGTTTTAACTATGCAAATGCGTGTATTTTTTTGCGGGGTTTTCCGCGATGCCATCGGAAAGTAAATAAATCGGTGATTACAATACGCAAAATCACTCATTTTTTCAGTTTTGGCTATAAAAATGTCCGATAAACGAACAATATTTAATGTATTTTTCCACACTGATCACGAATCTACTGTATTAATAGATTAATAAAGTACTAATAAAGTAAGTAAGTACTAATAGAGTCTAAAATAAAGTACTAATTATTTATGAAATAAAAAAATTCAAAATAACATAACATTTTTACGGTTGGATTTTATTTAATAGGGATCATCGGGCGATCATACTCCATCTGTGTACAACTTTTTATTACGATAGCTAAAAAATGGTAAGAGCTAGAGTGCGCACAGACATCTCTGATAGAATAAAAAATCGCAAACAAAAAAGAAACAACTGAACAGTTTTTAATAAAATTTTAAAGAAACATCGACTATTGACCACCCCTGCTGTGTGAAATTTTAGCTTGATCGATCGAGGCATTCTCGAGTCAGAGCGGTTTGCATTTTTTGCCTCTGAGTCACACACATATATACATACATACATGCACACACACACATATATCCGGACATTTTTTCTAAATTCTCAACGCGTTTCCATTAAAACCTAAAAAAAAAAGTTTTCACCAAAACAAAGGTTCCGCTATGAAGAAGTAAAAAAAACTACAATTTTTGTCGCAAAAAATGCGATTGCATGAGGTGGTGGTTATCTATCCGATCTATCATAAGTTAGAAGGTAGAACAAATTATCCCTCTATAGTAATAGATAGTAATAGGCCCTTCCACCCCGTATGGTGAATCTGACTCCCCACGAGATTCTTGACGTGACCACGGTGATGACAGCAAGATTTTGATATCTGAGAGAGATACATGTATATACTTTTTTAAATAGATTTATTCCATTTGTACGGTTCTTCCCCCCTTTACACGCCCACCTCCCCCCCGCCAATTGCGTCCGCAGCCGACTTATCACCGTACTGTGTCGCATTCGCTCACGGGCACAAGAAAACTACGGAAAATCCACCACACACAGTCAGTCCTTTCGACGGAGACTGGTGCTCCTACAGGAAATTACCAGTCTCCGGAGAAATGACCTCGCACTCCACTAATCGGTCGCCAATCCAAGTATGGACCGCGAACGGTACTGCTTGACTTGGGAGACCGCCAGAGCCACACACCAACCGCGCACCTATCGCTGTCGATACCAAGAGTTTATACAATTAACAGAGATTTTGAGTGTTTTCATTGTATCTGCTATGTTGTTTTTGTGAGCAAGTAAGACAGTGCCGTCGGCAAATTGTAAAATGTATTGAGTTAGAGCTGTATGGTTTTTTCGGTGTATCAATGGCTACAAATATCATGGTAGAAAATGCTAGATAGTAATGATAGTGGGGCCTCGCGGTATTTTCTATGATGGATTGAAAGAACACCCAGAAGAATGATTTATTTGACGGGTGCCCCGCAAATAAATGTTTATTTTGTTTAAATAAATACTTATTTGATTTAAACAAATATTTATTTGAATTAAATACATATTTATTTGATTTAAATAAATGTTTATTCTAATTCAAATACATATTTATTTAAATCAATTGAAATATATATTTAAACCAAATAAATATTTATTTCCGGGTGCCCGTTGTTGTTGAGCTTGCTGGTTTCGATGTTTTGCGTTTAATGCTGTGAGTGCGTTGACTGTCAATTTTTTATTGTTTTAAAACCAAGTTGGTAGTCGGCTATGCAGCGGTCTTTTGTTTTTTCTAAACGGACCATGATAATTCTTTCGCAGAGTTGAAAAATACATGAGAGAAGCAAGATTGGTCGGTAATTGCTGACAGTGTTATGGTCTAAGGTTAATATTTGATATATCTGATATTTTTAGTAATGATATTATTTAATTTTTCGGATTTCTTGAAACCCTTGATCCTTTCGCAAGCCCTCTGTGAACGCACCCAGAAATTTTTTTTTTTTGACGGCCACCGTTTATTTGGTTTAAGTAAAATGTTCATTTGATTTAAATAAATATTTATTTGAAGCAAATAAATATTTTACTTAAACCAAATAAACGGTGGCCGTCAAATAAATTATTTTTCTGGGTGCAAGATTACTCTGAGAACGAGACGTATGTCTGTACTTGCGTCAAGTACCTGTCATTGGTTGTCATATTTTTTACGCGTGTCGGTCATCGAGTGACTTGAGTAAAAGATATATACAGATGTTTGCAGCCTCAATCTAGCAAGGCCCGCGTGGTGCGGCGGAAAAGCATTAGATTCGAAAGCAAAAAAAAAAAACATCGGCGACTGAGGTAGAAAGCAAAAAGGTATAGACAGAGACTCGAATCCCTGCGCGGGTGAACGAGCCAATCGTGGGAGGTCAGGGCAAGCGAGCCAATGGCCGGAAAAACGCTTCGTTGCTCCTTTAGCTTGCTCTAGACGCTGCTGAGCGCTCCCTCTCCCACTCTCTATCCCCGTTTTTCAACTTCGCACGCACGTAGGTGGTCGACACCCTTTGTTTCTTCATCTCACGTGTCACCGACGTACGCTGATCTTGGTACATGAATCAGTTTCAAGGAAATTTAATGCGAACGGTATAACCGCACGCGTCAACCTTGTGTACATACATCTTCATCGTCGTTGCACACTATATCACGTCTCGTCTGGAGTCGCGCGTGACCGCCATCACTCGGCAAAAGAATGCTCGCTTCGTGCTCGTTGAACCGGGAACGGACCTCGCGAGAGAAGAAGCGAAAAGTAACGGAGAGATTGACTTCTCGTGCGATGAAACGCGCGGGTGTTTAAGGCCCTTGACGTTGCGTCAGGCGGACAGAAAAGTTCTGAACTTATCGATTTCGCCATGAAATCCCCTCAACAGCGCAAAAATCGATTAATTGAGAACACGATCGAAACATTTAAAAAGCGTGTTCTTTCAACGTAGTTTAAGCATGTTAATCGTGGAGACATTTATCGCCCGTTTTATTTTGATTTGCAACAACACGCTTTACGGGTATTCTTATGAAACGTCTCAAACCGTGTCTTCGCGTGTATTGATTTCGTACACTCTCCTGAACTATTTCGGTCCTGAGACATATTAAACAAATTGACATTGTTCTTTGTAATTTCATTTATTGCATGTTTTGGTATTATTAAGAAATCAATTTTTATTTGATTGATACGATAGAGGTTTTGATTGATGACGATGTTTCACAGCAGACTCTGACTATATCTGACTTTCTTTGATTCGGCGGCGTTCTACTACGTGTCAGCTCACATGCATTTTAATCGGAGCTAGAATATTATCTGGTATTCTTGCCAGATACCGGACCACTTGTGAGAAACCTTTCACCCACAAAGTCATCTCATGCACACACATGCAAAAGTATTGGCTGCTATTTTTATTAACTCCTGACTGCCCGCTAGGGCAAAAAGACAAGAGTCATGCGTTTCGCTGAGGCCCCCCGATTTTGCTGTTTTCGTTGTCTCCAGTGTTTGTCGGAACGGCGGAATGTCTCTTGACAGAAATTGGCACACTAGTTCTGTGTATGTGGGAGTGTGTTCGTAGCAAAGGAATAAGAAAATAAATTTGAAATGGCAGAGATAATTAACTTCGAAAAAACGGGTCAAAAGCCTATTCAGATATATCGACAGGCGGCCGCCATTAGCTGCGATTGCCTTTGCGATTATTTGTCGTCTGCTATAAAAATGCTGTAGCTGTGCTGTGTTCAATGCTGTGCTGTTCTGCAGGGCGTTGAATTTACTCAACGTGTAGTATAACCTCGAATACGCGTCGAGCTCTGTATATGATAATTTCTTATATATATATATAAGTTGTTTACGCGTGTTTTTAAAATTATCATTAGTTGTTATTTCTTTATTTATAATCTTATATTATAAATAATCTTATATTATTTATTTTAATATAATCTTATATTAAGTCCTGACTTAATATAAGATTATATTAACTAGGGCAAAAAGACGAGAGTTGCGCGTTTCACCCAGGCCCCTCGATTTTGCTGTTTTCGTTGTCTCCAGTGTTCGTCGGAACGGTTCAATGTCTCTCTCGAGAGAATCTGGCACACTAGTTCTAGGGATGTGGGAGTGTGTTCGTAGTGATGGATTAGGAAAATAAGTGTGAAGTGGCAGAGATAAGTAATGTCGAAAAAACGGACCAAAAGTCTATTCAGATATATCGAAAGACGGCCGCCATTATCTATTATTACCTTTATGATTATTTGTCGCCTCCTAAATGCTGTAGTCTGTATGCTATACTATAATGCGTATCATCATAATATAATAACGTCGAGTAAATATATAGTTCTATAGTGCTGATTCGAGCGCTGTAATCTAAGCTCATATTCGCAAAGTGATATATTTTTCAGCGATATAATTTTGTAATGTTGTGTTTTTCCGATAAGATTTTCTATGAGTCGTTTCTCACAGATACAATTTTCTAAATGTTGTATCTCTTAAATAACAAAAAATAAATCTGTACGGTAAACTCCAAAAACGCGTAAAATTAAATACAATTAAACATGTTTAAAAACTCCCGACTACAAAAAACAGGTTGTAATTGAAAAGATCTTTAAAAAAAATTACGCCTTATTGAAAAAATATTTGTAAAAAAACTGACTGTAAATGATAACTCTATTGATAAGCGTAAAAATATTACTTCAAAAAGGATTAAATAATTAATTATGTAACAATAATTAATGGGGTTTTTTTAACCATTAATTACATTAATTTATGAATCTTTTCGCTACAGTCGGGAGACGTCGACCGAATCCGTCTGGTCATGCGCATGAATATAGAAGAACTGTGTATTCGGCTCCCGACTGTAAAACGATTAATAAATTAATACAGTTAATTGTAAAAAACAATATCAATTATTGTTATATAATAACTCCTTTCATCCTTTTTGAAGTTTTTTTTACGTTTATTAATCGGTTTATCGTCTATCGTCGGATTTATTTACAAATATTTTTATTTTATAAAGTGTGTGGTTTATATTGTTCGTATATTTATATCAAATAAATCCCAAGCGTGTATTTTAAGAAGTCACTACGAAACGTGTTGTACATTTAATGCTGCTGAAATATAGGTCAAGCGTTTTGTTTAAATGCGTCTAATAGATGCAATGCACTTACTATGTGTATATTGAGTTGTTTCAACATACTTTTTTTTAGAGCAATATGACATAGATAATTAAATTTAATGCAAAACCAAAGCGTTTCGATATTCTCTCAGACTTTCTTCCAAGTCAAAGTAAAAACTTGAGTGCCTCGTACTGAAGCCCCCCCCCAATGTTGAAGGCAAGTATATCTCGACGTTCTTGCACTACCGTGTTATCTATGTGTGTTTATCCCTAGCAAATATAGCATTTTCGATCCAGGTCGGTACAAAGTTTCGTGAATGTTTACCGTGCGCCCACGCCTGAAACTTATATATTATATGTGTGTACGAGTACGTCTTGTGGGTATGGATACTGTAGAGTAGGTACATATCGTTGAACAACGTCCATATCTACTCTGATTTACGTGTAGATATGCGTGCCGATTACGCGCGAATGCAGAAAGTAGAAATGGAATTTGATTGACGAAAATACGTATATGGGTCAAACTTTTAAAAAACCGGCGCGGCCGTGATTTTGGACCTAAAAACGAATTCTCTGTATTTTTGTGAAGTCTACTCACTTTTATGAATTTTATTTAACACGATAATACATTTGTTCGAAAGCTGAGACTTTTTCAACAAAAAATGCATGTATTCTTCTATTTTTATGCGTAATAGAATTTGATTTTTTCAAAATTATTTGCTAATCATAGTTTTTTTGTACCCTAAAACTATGGCCAACCCAATCTAGAAACCTCTCAATGTGACTGAAAAGCTAAGTTTTTCACATAAGAATGTATTTTTCTTAGTTTTTATAAAAATATATTATCCTCCGAAAGAAAAATGCTATAAAAATCAAATAAAAAATAGTATATTTTTGTGCAGTTTTAGGACGATGGCTCAAAATTTACGCAAGATTGAGCTACCGCGGTTTTTTTTCAAAAATTTCAAAATCGCGTAAAATCTCGAAACGGGCCTCAATTTTCATGAAAATGCACCGAGGAAAGAGATATGACCACTCTACTCGTGTACCAAATTTCAACTGGCTATCTCGAACCGTTTCCGAATTATTGTCGTTTTAAACGACGCAAGTCTGTCACACACATACATACATACACACACGCACACACTTCCGGACGCCAGCTAAAAATCACATTTCTCGACGTTTCGGACTATTTTAAGTACTCTGCCACTAAAATGTTGAAAAAATTTTTTCACGAAAACGAAGCTTCCTCTATGAGGAAGTTTCGTTTAAGTTGTAAATTGAAATTTTCATATCGCTTTCTCATAATGTTCATTCATTCGCGAAGCTTTCGCTGTGAGGAAGCCAAAAGTATAGAAAATGCTTTGAGAATAAAAGACGAAGCTTTGCGACTAAAAGAACATTGACGTTAAACATTAAACTTTAAAAAACATTATGAGAACGTTATATGAAAATTTTTATTTACAACTTTTTTTTAAAGGAATTGTTTTGATAAACATGCTTTTTTAGGGAAACAAATTTTAAGTACTAAATGTACTTTTTACTTTTTTGGGAAAAAGTATATGTTTCGTTAATTTCACTTATATTTTAGATCCAGTCGATTATTCATTATCAACAACATGTCAAATATACAGGGTAATTTGAAAACCAATAAATAATTGAATTTCAGTGTGGAAATTGTACTGAAAGACTACATAGGGTAGCAATACAGAAACTGTACTATTCTATTAGAGAATCAGACTAGGTTAGTATAGAAATTTGTTAAAAATGTTACTTCAAAAAGATTTTTTGTTCGACCATTTTTTCGGTCAGTTTAAAAAGGATATATAGTGGTTGCAACCGTCGCGAAGAGGTAAATTTCTTATATAGAATCCAAGCCCCGTAGGTAAAGTATTCTGTAAAGTAGGTAAAGTGCTCTAACATTGAAATACCGATTTTTTTTTTTTTTTTTTTTTTACAAATCAGCAACAGAATAAAAAAAGGGAAAATATGAAAGTATATGAGCTATATAGTGGTATACAGATGCAGCCATTATTTAGTAAAGATTATGCAGAAAATCGTGATAAAAAATACCAAAATGAAAAAAACGTTTTTAATTATATATATTAGTCAAAAATAAAAAAAAGTTTATATGCATTCCTGAGGGCTCTATGAGGAAGCCCTAGGAATCACAGAATATGCTTACTTACAGTAGAAGCTTTGCGAATATAAAGTGACTACGAGGAAACGACGTGAAAATAAAAATCTTTAGCTCTTTATGCGATTCCGAATTGCCCAAAAGGGACAGCATTTTTTTCATCTTCATCGATTTCGCGAAACAGTCAGGTCAGAAATATTTATTGTGCATCGCCAGAAAAATGGCCGGCGTAAAAGTTTCATCGATTTTAAACCGTCCTATTACAGTCCTGCCGTATGAAGGTTTATTAACTGTTTTATGGTTATTTAAAAGGCCAATCATTGGACCGTTCAGCCTCTACCTATTGTTTATATAGGTTCGCGCGCAACTCGTAAATATCAATAACGCTCAGGCCGTTCGGTCTGCTATGCACATAATCGTACTATGCACACGGTTGTTTACTGTCGTTTAAAACGGAAGCGCATGCACTTTTAAGTGGTTTGCGTGAACTCAAAAGAAACAGCGGTCAACTATTCGCGTCATCGACATAGTTGAAACCCTCCTATCGATGTAGTAACTCGTCTTGGGTTAACGCGGTCTTAACAAACGAATAATTATAAAATGAACATAGCTACCGAACGAAACATCGCGAAATTCAAATGAAAGTTAAAAAAATATGGATGCACGGGTGGAACTGCGTGTCAGAAGAGGTCATCCTGTACATTGACCAGTTTTTTGCGTCGCTATTTCTAAATTACATATACACTGAGAAAAGGATCTAGTAAAAATTACTATAACGCCGAATAAAAAATGAAAAACTAAAAATTGCTAAATAAAAGATTAATTACGACCTATTGGAGAAATTTAAGAAAACATATTTTTAACTGTATGGACAGTCGAGAAGTAATTTGCCACAAGAACAATCTATCGTATTAATATTGAGAATTGTGTTTGTGCATGCTATACAAAAAATGAAAGGTATTAGGTTTCATACAAATTTCGAGTCGGAAAAATTCGAATGACAAAAGTTAAGCAGAAAGAGAGTGGAGACGAAACATTTAATCGGAAACTCCGGGCGTGGCTCGGCCTACTCGGACCAGGTGCTGGATGCACGGGCTGGTGGAGATACAGAAATGCTGCTTGCTGGCTAGACCAACTACGATAGGCCCGAATTTGCTACACAGCGGAACATAGCACTAGGCTGGTACACAATATAATAGTGTATTCCCCCACATTGCATCCGCGTTGCACGAGCTCATCCGAACCAATCCCGCTGAATCTCCGAGATGAATGCAGGTAGGCAGAGTCGGTATACGCCGCCCAGGTATGCAGGCTTATACCGGCTCTGCTTTTTCTTCTTCATCGTATCTCTTTTGCTTCGCACCGGATTTTTTTGCCTAAATGGTCAATACCATGGTCGGATTTCGCATACTCATGACGGAAGCTCTATGTTTGTGAAATCATATTTTTTCGAGATTGTGATTTTAGAGTACTGTAAAAGCTAGCCAGGAGACCCCGTTGTTCGGGCCAATTTTCATTAGAATTACTCAATAGTTTAACATAGAATTTTTTTTATTTTGCGCAAAAAGCATGTGATCGCTTCGACTCCCGTCAATTATTAACTAACAAGCTATTTTTTCTTTCTTATACGACTAGGCTTGAAGATAAAGATGTCTGGTATACAATTTTGATTGATAAGTTAAAAATGTACAATTCAAAAAATTGCTATTGAAAAATGTGTATTTTACGAAAAAAAATTTGTCAAACCTAATTTTCACCAGGTACACCGATTTTTAAAAATCGTCAAGAATTGCGAGTAATCAATGTGAAAGTTTCAAAAAAACATGTTTATCAGAGCAATGTATTTAAAAAGAAGAAATTTAAATCATATGAGCCACGTAGTGGAATAGAGATTTATACATATATGTATATGTATACATATTTTTTTTGCATTTTCCCCCACTTATCAGGACTTTTAGGGTCTTATAGTGGGTCGGCCCGCACAGAGAAAAAAAAACAATTGAGTCAACAAAATGTGCGCTTACGGGTGGCGAAACAAATGTTTGGTTGATCGAAAGGAATACCTCGTTGATCGAACTAACAGGCCGTCGATTCAAATTTTTCTTTACTTAATACAACAATTATTTCGTTCGATCAACCAAAAATTTGTTTCGCCACCCGTAAGCGCTCATTTTGTTGACTCAATCGATTTTTTTTCTCAGTGCGGCTTTCCTAACATTATTATTTAATTATTCGTCATCCGAAGCATTTCTGCCGCGAGCCAGTCCCCCCCAAAGTGCGGCCGCATCCGTCTTTCCCCACCGTATCGCATTTGCCATGGAATATTTAGCACGGGCATAGGAAAACTGCGGAAAACCATATGCCGATACGGTCAGTCCCAAGTTCGCTTCACGGCGCCGGAGCTACGTCATGCCCAAGCCGAGAATGTAAACATGAACTATAGCTATATATACGTGACGTATACACGTACAGGTACGTCTAGATGACTCGTATATATATCTGGACTTTTGTCTCGCCCGTATTTTCATTTTTCGACTAAGCGACGGCGCCGGGATCCGAACCCGCGACCTGCCGGTGCTCTCGTCTTGAGGCAAGCACGCTAACCACTAGGCTATATGTAGTACAGTAAGTATATTAAAAAAAAAACACACAATTTTTATTCATGTATGTTACTCAAAAATAAAATAAGAAAAGAAAGAAAAACAATACTTAATGCATTCATTCTTTGTTGTGCAATGAATTACGTTTATTTGTATTTGAAGAGCACACCAACTATTGTTTTTCATTTCGTTATTATTTAATTTTTAAGTAATATAGTACATGAATAAAAAATTTGTTTTTATTTTGGAATTTTCAGTCACGATTTCTGCATAATCGTTACTAAAAAAATACTATACTACATACATATCGACTGTTTAGAAACAAAAGGACGTAGCTGACACCATTTACCATGTAAAACGTTGTGGATTACGCGCTTCTGTTTCTTAGCAGTCGATATATGTATCAATGTGTATACCACAACTTGGCTCATATCACTTTCTTTTTTATTTCGACTTTGCTTCCTCTTAGAGGAAGTTTTGTTTTCATGAAACCAAATTTTTCGAGATTTGAATGAAAACGTGTTCAGAATGCTCCAAAACATCGGAAAATCAAATTTAGAAAAAAATGTCTGGATGTGTGTGTCTCAGGTCCGAAAAATTGAAACTCTTATAACTTGAGAACGGCTTGAGCTATCAAGCTGAAATTTCTAAGGAAGGTAGAGGGATGAATCCTCGATGTTTGGTTACATTTTTAGCAAAATGCTTTCATTAATAAAATTTTTACGTGGTTTTGTAATATGCTCTCTGTGCGCACGATACCTCTTACCATTTTTGAGCTATCGGGCTGAAAAGTTGTACACACAGGAACTATTATCGACCGATAAACCCTATTTAATTTGGCAAGGATGGATCGAACGGATTACATTTTATGAGGTTTTCAATTTTTTGAATTTTACGAAAAAATGTTATATTCTTTTTGACGCAAGTTTCCGTATCGAATATTGAATTAAGAGTGAAGTAAGTGGCAGGTTCATGATCAGTGGGAAAAATACATTAAATGGAGTCCCGGAGCGACGATTAAAAAAATCTCTTTTTCCGGAATCTTTATAACCAATATTCTATAAATGAGTGATTTTGCGTATTTTCAAACAACGATTTCTTTGCTTCTCGATGGCATCCCAGAAAACCTCGGGTGCCTATCATGTTCTACGATAAATAATATACAAGATGATGAATATGACGGCGTTGAAAAAGCTAGATGAAGCGGTATCTTTAGGATTTCAGGAGTAAAAATCGAAGGTGCCAAAAAGTACATTCAGAAACACCTAATTTCATGTATTTTGTCGCGTCGATCAGAAACCCGACAAAGTAAAGCGCGACGTTGGTGTATTTTTCGTGCTGAACCTGAATCGGCCACTCGTTTTGCCTAAAAGTCAAATACGACGTTGACGTTGAAAACAGTTGAAAAAAGTTGAAGTTGAAGAAATTTGTTAAGAATTTTATCTCAAAAAGTTTTTATTTGTTTGACAACTTTTTTGTTCTCTGTAAAAAAAAGTACTGTAAGTAATTTGTGTCTCATTTTTATCTTAACTGAAAGTTACAAATCAAGCTTTTCTGGATAGAGGACACATTAATTTTTCATCTATCGATGCTATTACGATTGGAAGAACGTTATCTCAATACTGTCCTATAAATACAAAACCACCGTTTAAAGCTCTCAGTTATAAGTTTCGTGTGCTGTTGTTTACATTGAGAAGAGAAAAATATCTATGACAGGATCCTCGCTTCTTCCAATCATTGGATGTGAAAGACAGAGCTTGAATTTCATACGAGACATTTTTTCACCTCCCGATAGCAGCGAAAGCAATAAATCCTATTTTAGAGAGTAATAAATTAAGATCGTATAGGCATATGCTACATTTTATCATCATCAATCGAATTTCCTACGAATAAGAAGAAACGGTATTTAATTATTGCTATACAAATTTTCTCGTAGCTCCCAATTATACAATTTATGTGTGTTGTTCCATTGAGAATGGGAAAAAGAAGTCTCAGACACAATCCAAGCTCCGTCAATAAAAGATTTTTCCCTCGGTTTGAATAGATGAAAAACAAATCTTTTACTGACGGACCTTAGTTCTCATATAAGAAATATTGCGACAGCAATAAATCCGATAATTGGGAGCTCCGAATTACGTTCTCGTCGGCACAAGAAATATCTTGTCCCCGCCTATCACAAAGTGTTTATATGTATGTACACAAACATTTTATTCGAACCGTAATTGGTGTCATTATAATTTTAGAAATTAAACAAATATGTGATTTATATCAATCTTTGGAAAAATCAGAATCGACTTTAAAAAACGCTTCGAAATTTTTCTGAATATATTACAATTTCACTTAACACTTTTTTCCAAAATATTAACGTCTACGTATTGCGAAACAAATATTGACTAACATGGGTATAATTCGCAATAAGTTACGGCTGTTAAAGTAACAAAAACAGAGGCTTAAAACATCGCGGAAAATGAAATTTTATACGACTGCACATTTCACGACAAAAATGAATAACAAATCATTATTTACGAATGAACTGTCATCGAATTGAAACTAATTGATCCAGAATGAATGAGATATTTAATTTTTATCTGTTACAATATTTCTTCAAGCTCAAACGGATTCACGAAATTTTGACATTCTTAAAAATGTATTATTTGCAGAAGCAAATCGTAAATGTTTCACATTTTTTAATTCCGATATGTTCACATTCTGTAATCACAATTACAAAAAAAATATAATTCAATACATTTTATTTTTACGCTAATCGACAATTACTTTCCATTCCGATGAGCCAGCTGGCGTGATGAACGCGTGCGTAGTAGACGCGAGAACATCACGTCACATTATATAACAAGACACTTTTATAACAATTTCCGATTTTTTGCGGAGCACGATGCCCATATCCCAGCATCGACCGAATGGATTTCATCTTCGCGTTGAAAAGCTTATGTTGGAATTATATAATAAAAATCTCGTAAAAACTCCGAACCAATGCTCAACTTTCGAGTATATGAAAAATAAAGATTGCACTTGCGGCATATTGAAGTGTAAGTACACGGTAGATTGTCTCTGAACAAAAAATTTTTTAATCTACTTGCCGCCGAGAAGTTACCTCGTCTTTTGATAAAGTTTAATAACCCGAGAGATTCATGACATCGTATAAAATTCCCAATAAAGTGACTCCGTAATTTTGATTATTTTGAAATGGTCGCACCACATCGTTTTTATGGAACTGTTCCTTTTTAAACGAACAATTTACCCATCGATGGTCCCTTATAATATTTCTTGGCACGTTAATATTGTGGACATATTTCTTTGCGATGATTTTTTGAATGGCAATAAACGTGTTATATATATTTTTAAATTAGATACAACAAGACTACGTAGCAAGTTTTAGCTGCGTTGGTTGATTCGTTGCGAAGATACACCACGACACGGACGTCCGATGGGATGAAGATGTGGAAAATAGTCATTTGAATAGGCCCTTCTTACGTGTAAGGCGTGAGTGCATAAAAACGTTACACTTGTAACGATAACCGTTAATTATTAACGATGTTTCAGTACTTTAGTCACGGACATTTTACGTGAAATTTGCATATAGCTTATCGCCGACAATATGCGGGATATTATAAAGTATCATATTGTATGAACTACTCAATCCTCGTATCACTATGTAGCAGACAATTACCGCGAGCATTGGTAACCAACGCATCGAAAGCGCAATGGCTGGGTGACGCTTAGCGAGCGAATCGAACATATATTCGATGCTGCTGTTGAGCACAGGACTGCATTTATTAGAATACGTTTAATTATCATGCGCACAAGGCCGATAGATTATCGGCGTCGTGGCTGCAGGCGCACGTGTTACGCGATTCCGCGGATATATAACATACGCACATATACACACTCTGTGCACAGGCGGTTTAGTTACGGCATGCTTCATATCTCTGTAACAGGCTGCTCACTGCATTCGCTGACAGTGTCGGTCTTGTGTTCGGAGAACGTGAAAGATATCGCACATTTGTACGCACACACTCATCTCGGCTTGTACTGTAATCGTACATCACCACCCGAACATCCGACACGAAGAGACTTTTTTTTTTCCATCGCTGGTACTTCTTGATCGACCTATCGATAACTCAACGGCGTATTGCTATTGCGAAATCACGAAGTATCGATGTGTAACATGACGAAAAGTTTTGGGGAGATTTTTGCTAGACGGGGCTTCTGGAACGGAATGACTAAAAAATGCGTAGTCATAGTGTTGATTTAAAGAAAATGTTATTTTGGTTACCGAAATGTGGGAGAAAAAATGTTGTAACACAGGGAAAGGTTAGCAGGTTACCCGGAGACGATGATGAGCGAAAGATCGTACTTTACGAACAAACTACCTGGAACGGCTATAAAATCCGTCTCGAAATTTTTCCGATGTACGTGCCGGCGTGTGTACCAAGGACCATTATACCGAGAGATCGAGCTGTCCGGCTCTTTTCCCTCTCTCGGGGCACTCTCTTCTTTCACCTCATCACTTTCTCACAAAACAAAGAATGACGTTTTCATTTCTTCACCGCCAACGCCAGCGTAAACACGGAAACGTGAAGGATCAGAGAGGACCTTGAGAATTACAATTTCGTCGAAAGTTGATATCCATTCGACAGCGAGATGGAATGAAAGTTAGAAGCAGACTGAGAAGAGGAAACGGTAAAAGCAATTGCTTTTATGAAATATGCATATGCATAAGGAAATGTGAAATCATCTTCCGGCATTTCGGAGTGCCAACGAAAACATTTTCATCTCAATTAGGCAACCTTAAAGTACTAGTCCGAGGTGTACAAACCTTCGTCTTTGGTTTGATTCGAGCGTTAGCCGTCTTTTTTAATAACTATTCAGCTCCAGCCTTATATGTACGGAATTTCTGCAGAGCATATAGTTATAGAACATCCTGACTTCAGCGTTCATAGCTTCACTGCTCTGCTTTCCGCTTTTCTTCTGGGCCTCTGTCAGGAGTCTTCCCAATTCTGTTCATACAAAGGTATTAGGTATAGCTGCGCACGACCGCCTCCATCTCGCTCCATCTCGCTCCATCTCGCTCTCATTCTTCCTGCTACTATCCATTCGACCAGCGGCCTTACATCGTCCTCAACTGCTGATGCTCGCGCAGCACTTCCTGACAGCAGCTTCCCTCGAAAATCTTTCTCTTTTCCTCGTCCAACTGAGTATCTCCACCGACTCCCTGAGATGTGGAATTTTTCCAGCGACCCCAGCGAGGGTTTCCCACCGTTAAACGCCCGCGCTCCCACTCGGTCGCGTTAAAGACGAGCATCGCAGCTTAAAGAGGACCATTCTGCAGTGAGGCCTGCAGTTAATATGAGGGAATCTACTGTATTATATCATAATGTGTATCATTTCGTTTTCCCTCTTCTACACTTTTTTATTTTTGTTTTGTTCGGTTGTCCGATATCATTTTATCTAATCGGCTTAGCGGTGTTAGAATTTTGAGCCTGTATTAGTCGTGTCGTTTCCCACTATAGTTCTCTCGTCGGACGATACAATCTGCCAACAAAAACATCACGCGCACCAAGGCTCGTGTAAATCTGCCGTGGCTTGGTATGTTAGTTACATGTGGAGCGAATTATTAGGGTCATGTCGCATACCTCGTTTGAGGGTTAAGCGTTAATGGTTAACGTATGATATTTTCCCTGGGATAAAAAAATTATATGTTTTTTGTCAACACAAAAAAAACTTGCTGTGAGGAGCCTGGACACCCTTGAATCCCTGTGAAAAAGTGTAAACGTTCATTTAATGAAATCCGAATGCAGTGCGTGAAAATAATTACCATTGAATTAATGATGATGATTATTATGCACTTGCGGTTAATGCAGCCAGCGCGCTCAGAGTTTTCACAATAGTTTTGCTTTGATATCCCGATCGTTTTTTAAAACTTGTATTTGTTTATTTATTTATATTTATAAAATAAAAATACATATATCGATGGCTTAATTCCATTAGAGCATATCGGCTGTGTATAAGTATAGCCTGTTCGCTCTTTTGGCATTAGGCCGTCAATATGTGCACTGAGAAAAAAAATCGATTGAGTCAACAAAATGAGCGCTTACGGGTGGCGAAACAAATTTTTGGTTGATCGAACGAAATAATTGTTGTATTAAGTAAAGAAAAATTTGAATCGACGGCCTGTTAGTTCGATCAACGAGGTATTCCTTTCGATCAACCAAACATTTGTTTCGCCACCCGTAAGCGCACGTTTTGTTGACTCAATTGATTTTTTTTTCTCTATATGGTACGCATGAAGGATTCGAGTCATAACTCCGCCTTTTCCCGGGGGAGGGGACAGGCGGGAGTAAAAATCGAATGTCCTTAGTGGATACCTTCATGCCTACACGAAGTCGTCTGTGTCCGTGAGTATCGGCGAGTGTTTGTACTGTCCGTGAGTGTCCGTGATTGTCTGTCAGCCTGAGTGTGTCTATGCGTTTCCATGAGTGTCCGTGTGAGTGTCCAATTGACATGTACTTTATTACTATGTAGATATAATAACTCTAACTCGTATACTATTGCTAACACATAATTTTCATCGAAAAATAAGCATTGGCCTTTCGTATATTAGTGGAATTTGTTTTATTTTGGGACCATTCCATGGGCGTGTCATGAACAATTTTTATGATGTATCAATCACAATTTTACCGAAGCTCTCGAATGGACAGTGTCAGACACGTGCGCGCTACCTCGCTACTGATGATACGATGCTCTGTGTGAGTGTTTATGCATGAAAAGTATGAATCACTCTCGTGATGAAGTCATCATCGATTTTCGATGACATCGATAAAAGAAGAATAGATGCACGCGTGCGGAATCTCATGTATCGAGGTCGTGTTTTAATCTCGAGTGCTCCTCTCCACCCTTCCCGGTTGCATTGTTCCAGACGCATTTCCAGCATCCGGAGCTCGTGCGTTTCACGCAACGCTCTACACAGTAGATGCTTTTGAAAAAAAATTCCAAACATGTGTTTTGTCGGAATGAATATAATTGTTGCACATAATGCCAAATCTACAAATCTCTACTGGAAACGCCAGGAACCATAGTGTTAGGCAAATTTTGTTAAAATTATTTTTTGAACATGATTTTTTTTACATGAATTGTTTCAACGCCAGTATTAACTATAGATCTTGTTCGTTTTAATAGCAACATAATGTCTTCTGCATTGTATTCTTGGCACGGCTTAATAAAAAAGGTACTAAGTTTGAACGATTATTCCCAGCGCCTTAAGGTAGCACTTGCAGAAAAAGGTCCATGTTTTTTTTCATCGGAAAACAGCAATGTATAATGCATATACTTTTATCGTAATGATCATAATGTGTGCCGTGTCCAAGCGTGACATTTTATGAAACGGCATGTGTTAAAACAGCCGTGAATTTTGACTCAATAACCGGCAGCCATCTTACCACTGTACACGGCGACTTGGATGTGTTAGTTGTTCTAGGTGTCCACTAATACTCTGTTTACAATTGCTGTGCTGTCGGATACCCGCACAGCACGGAAATATTTCTGAAATCTTTCGAAAATATTTTTAAAACATTTTGAAAATATTTTTTTGTGTGCCCATAAATCTTACATCGAAATGTTTCAGAAATATTTCGCAAAAATGTTTTTCAAACATTTAACAAACATTTTGAAATGTTGGTAAAGTATTTAATAGATATCTTTCTGCAATATTCAAGAAATTATTTTAATTATTCATTATTTTAAACATACCAATAAACATTCAAGAGTGCCAATAACATGTAGTGTTATGACACATTAAATATTCGAACTGTACTAAAATATATCCACGAAGAATTTCAGAAATTTTTCAGATGTATGAAAGATTAAGTATATTTCTGAAATATTTTGGAAGGTTTCAAATATTGAAAATATTACTGAAATGTTTCGTTGCAATATTTCGGGAGAATATTTCAAAATATTATTTCCATATATTTCAGAAATATTTCGGAACATTTGAAAGATTAAAAATATTTCGTGCTATATGGGTATGATTTGTGATGGAGCGCCACCTCGTAGTAATCACGAACGTAATAAAAGACGATTTGTATCGAGCAGAGTCTGTGACCGGCGAAGTAAAGTACGTGCATGTATAAAAAAATTGTAAAAATCTGTCCCGCGAATATTTAGTTCATATAACTTGTTGATAAGCGCTGATAATTAACCAATTATGACTGGCCAAATTGATCGTTGAGAGAACTTCATAAACTTCATAAAAACGTATAACTTCATGAAAATCATATTGACGACAACGATTTGAACTACCGTCGATCGGAGTAAAGCTAACGTTATGCGTCGTTGCCAAACGTACATAATCTCGACCACTGTAGGAGAAGGTGGTCGATGTACGATTTTCAGGCGACAGTCAGTTCATTCAGCCGATTATGTATTCAGTCTATGATTTATTCTATTAAAAACCTCCCGTGACCTATATTTATATTCTTTATATATTTTTTTATTTTTTATTTTTTATAGGACATATATAGTCGTGATGGTTTCCCCGGCATCTACCACTTTTTTTGTTCGTATCTAATCGGGAAAGTTACACTTTCTGTCTTAAAGTTTTGGATGTTGTATACTATGTGGGCCAAATATCACGATTTCACAAATTAATGATTATACTACAATCTTGTACTTTTCTACTGCAGCATTAAATAAATCAGATTTTTGTCTAATAGGGAAGTTCGTGCTCATTCTGCCATAATATCTCCGTTTTAAAATGTTTTTCACTTTTTTTCACTTCTTGTTGCAAGACGATATATTTAATTTTTTACCTACTAATTTTTCTCACTGAAATGGTATTTCGGATTTACAACGTTGTACATGAAAGTGTTGATACAGCAATATATTTTTTATTTACTTAAATCGACGGCACATCGCGTTGGTAGAACAACACCCAGAAAAAATTATTGATTAGACGGCCACCGTTTATTTGCTTTAAGTAAAATATTTATTTGATTTAAATAAATATTTATGTAAATCAAATGAATATTTTATTTAAACCAAATAAGCGGTGGCCGTCAAATAATTTTTTTTTTCTGAGTGTATAGCCCTATGAGAATTAAATTATGAATAAGATTTTTGCTTCGTTATCTTAAAAAGGCTGTATCTTGATTAATCCAATGTTGTGATCTGCTGAGAAACATCGTTCTTTTATAGCCAAGGATCTTTCTTCATTCCTTTTTTTAAAATTTAAGTCGATCGGAATTACAAATTTCTAAAAGAATGCGGTTTTTTACATCAACGATTACGACAATAAATTTAGTGTCGTGGCTTATTTTATTACAATGAACGAGAAAATTCTTGCCGTTGTATCCTCGGTGATAGATGAAAATATTTCGAGCTAGTTACCGTTAAAATAAAAATAACAGTTTCGCAAGAAAATCGTGGGAATTGAAAAAAATGTAACCCCACGGAACCCCACAATCAAAGTCGATAAGAGAGCGTACATTAACGAACACGTCGCTGTGTGCTACTCGTGAAGTGTATTTGGAGTTTGTATTGAATGCAATCAATGAAAGAAACTGATGAATCAAGGTACACCTAGGAGATTTCAGATTGATAAATCGATGAAAAAAATAACACAAACTTAAGTTCGTATGATCAAGAAAAAAAAATCGGATCTCAACGAAATAAGGCGTTAAAGTGGTTAATGTGAGAAAATATGATGAATGATTAATAATTAATGAGAGGGTGCAGCGAGTTCTTTGACACGTCACTGGATAACAGATTGAATGAAACAGTGGCTTGATCCGTTCCGTATACAAGGCACCCTTGCCGTAACACGCGCGCGAGCGTGTCTTGAAATCGCGCCAAAGACAAGACATTTTCTTAGGAGGTTTAAAGCAAAATTCTGTGCTAGCTATCATTTTCACTGAATGAGAGACTCACCGTCGAAACTGATGAAGATTTTGCGTTCGGTTTGTTAATGGTGTCGTCGACGAATGATCTCCTTCGTCTCGCTTTGACGTGTTGATATATTATTATTATTATTATTATTATTATTTTTTTTACAACCGCTAGTATTATTATTATTATGCTCCAAGGGTAGTAACCCAAGCGTGCTCGATGTTTTTGGATTTCGCAACGAATTCATACTATGAAAGGCGAATTATAAAATCGTAATTGATCGCACTCTTATCACACATATTTCGAAAAAAATGGATTGTCACAAGAAAGTAGCGATCACTCGACGTTAATAGTCCCGTCGGAAAGATTTAAAAAAATTCACAACTAGTATTTGACAATGCAGAGATTGAGCTCCAGTCATCCAGGTTGAACATATGCAGATTTTACGCGCACTCGCGAGCTTCGACATTCATCACAAACTCACGCTCCGTTTCGATTCCCATTGTGAAAAAAACGGCCTTAAATCGTGGCGATATCGGGACGGACGTATTCGAGCGAGATACGCACATTGAATGTTCCGTTTTCTCCGTAGCAAGAATAACTCATTCGTGTCTTTGTCCCTTTGAGGTTAGGTCGTGGCATCTGGTGTAGGCCTCCTCGATAACTCGACGAACGGACAGTAGTTTTCTTCAAGATTTGTTTCACGTTAAGCCAAATGGGTTCACGATAAAATGAATATATATGTGTTGAGAAATCGATCGGATATTCCGGCTCCTTAGTAACGTCACTGAATCGCGTGAATTTCGTTGTTATATCTTGTGGAGGTACATGGTAAAAATTAATAGAAACGATCGAGCCATGCTGGCTGCGCGACCGGCGTCAAACTGCCACTGGTCTGCCTGGCTGCTGCTTGCTGGTACGTCGCTCTGAGTCGAGGGGAAACAGGCAGACCGAGCGAACGAGACAGTACGAGAGAAGCCCGGAGCCCGAGCGCGATGAAAGATGAACAGGCGCAGGGGGGAGAGAAAGAGCTCGGGCCAGGGACGAAGCTACATCACCGGATTAAGGGAGTCTGGTTACCCCTCGATATTGACATTTTTTTTTACACCGATCCACTCACGCAAATCAAATTAGATCGGATAAAAATAAAATCGATTCGATTAGGGTAAGTATTAGTAAATAATTTTAATATTGCCACAATATTTGTTTGTTCGCGCATGATTTTAACGTTTATCGCAAGTTCTAGGCTGTTACGATTGTTTTTCTTACAGACTTATCCTCACATGATACGCGATCCCGAAGAACATGTATCTATACAGATGTCCTCTGGACTGCAAACAATTCGCTTAAATCGCTCATTATAAAATTAATTTCGTTTGCCACATTTTTTGTCGCGTATGATTGTAAATAATCATTAAACTTAATGGACGTTTTGCAACAGAAACTGTAATCTTTCCGAGAATTATATTGATAGATTCGCCTAAGGATCTCATCTATGGAGCGTTAGAGTTATTGTAAAAGCCAATACGACGAAAGTTTTGTTTACTATCCATGCAGTTCGAGGGCCCTCAAAGATTTTTCGCTCCATTCGAATCCGTTCCTGTAGTCACCACTCACCATCGCGTGTCTCTCTCGCTCGCCTGCCTCGAGGGCCACGACCAAAGCTATGACGGGCGGATCGCCCTTTTAGATGTGTCTCGCTCGCTCTTTCTGGTTAGGTCAGACCGGCCGTACCTCATCCCTCCGCCATCGCCCCCAACGCGCGCGGCCGGCCAGACCGACACTCCCCACCATCCTATCGAGCATCTACACAAATCCCCCACCACAGTGCACCTGCGTTCAGCAGAATCGCGCGTGGAAATCCACGCTACCCCCACCATCAGAATAGCCACACGTTGATCACAATACTACTGCTACTGCTACTGCCATCCCCGTCGGCACGGCACGGTGCAAATCTACTCGGGTCCTCCGCACGCCACAGGGAGACGCTCGCCGCCGTCACAGCATAGCGGCAGTGGGAGTAACGCAAGCGCAAAGTATTTCGTTCGGTAGATATCGTCCATCCCCGTCGCCTATCGCGAGACACGCGGTCGCGCCCTAGACTGCATAGGAATATTGATATCGCTCTGCACGATTTTTAGATGGAAGTATCATCTCCTACTATTTCTTCTTCTTCTTCAATTTGTCTGGATCCATGGAGAGAAGACACTTTGGTCACAGAGCCAATAGCCTCGCCAACGATAGAAATGTCAACAATCACAAATATTGCTAGCTCATAGAAGAACCTATGGTCTTATGGAACGTTTTTGATCAAGTTTACATTAAGTCCTTAGAAAAATGATATCCATGAAACCATCCATATGCGCGCTCTGGTTTTCGAAAATTCAAAGCTGTATGACTCAAGAGCGGCATTATTAATTGCTGGAATTTGGCATGAATAGCATGCAATTACCCGCTACCATTTATTACAAGTTAGGTAATAATTTAAAACGCTTATTCAGATTTTATCAGATTCTAATTTAAAAAAAATGTATTCGCGCTCCAGTTTTTACAAATTTTGCGTTGTAGGGTTGATACTTTCTACAGAAGTAAACCAATTTTCGCTATTGAATGCGGTCAGAATCGGTAGAGAGATTTAGATTTTTTGACATTTTGAACTATCAAAAAATTGCTTTTGGCACTGTAGCTCGTACAATTTGAAAAATCTTGCAACAAAAAGTTGAATACAAATGGACTCTTATTGATCGATCATTCCTATCAGATTTGGAAATCATCGAATCAACTGTTTAAATTTTATTTCTAAAATTTATACATTTATATATAATACTTACAAAATTATTATAGCTAATATTTCGTGACATATTTTCCCATTAATAATCCTTATAAGGAACCCGCTCTCTATCCCTATAAGAGACCCACTGTTTCTATAAGTGACCCTCACCGTCTTTATCAGTGACTCTTGTCCCTATTGACCCACTTCACGTCCCTGCACAGTAAAAAATAATTTCGTAAAGTCAGAATACGAAGTTTCGTTAAAATAATTTTTGTTAAATAAGTGGCAAGCTCGTTTGTTCAGGTTTTGTATATACAAACCTGTCCTTTTATTTCCTGTGTCATTAATAATTATTGTTTTCACTTTTTTTTTGATAAAACTAGGAGCTGGAGATCGGAAAATTAACAAATAAAAAATTGTGGGCATGCACTAATACAAACGTCCAGGGCGGGAACAGATGATTAACTGACAGGCCCATCACACGGGAGCGTCCGGTCTGTAAGTTGGACGTTTCTATAATTAAAGTTTAACACTTATTTGACCGAAAGAAAACTTTACTTAAATTTTCAATTTTAAATATCGGGTTTATTCGTTCTATAACAAAATTTTTCGTGCATGTGCAGTCATACGTAAACGAAAATATTTAGATGGATAGATATTGTATTTGGTTCTGGGATATATCCCAGAACCAAATACAATTGAACATATAACTAAGGCAGGAGTAGTACAGATAAGGCGTAGTTTGACAGTTTGATAAGCAATTTAGTTGTAATAAGTAACGCTCCTAGCTGCATTCAGATAAAAAAAATTGTTCGCACAAATGTAAATATATATCAAATTTAAATAAACTCGATTTCATTCTACTGATTTATTTGAACGTAAGAAACCTTCTCCTTTGGCGTATTCACATCAATCAAGAGGAGGAAAATGTGTTAGGCAGTATCCAAACTCCATCAGTAAAAGATTTTTTCATCTGTTTGTGTTGATGAAAAACAAATGTATCTTTTACTGACGGAGTTTGGATCCATAGCGGATATTTGCATCATCCCGATGGGAATGACATGAATAATAAATCTTTTAATTGAAAGCAATAAATAAAGCTCCCGCAGGCACATCTTATGTTTCATTCTCACTCACCGAAGCTGCTATGGGTGAGAAGAAAGTCTGTCTTGTCCACACAAAAGTTTAACTCGAACCTCAATAAAAATCAATATCGTATCAATTGAAACAAAAAAAATGAGTTTTATAGAAATCGTTACCGAATTCAAATGAGCATTGGCGCTAGGATATTTTTTTAATAAATTTTTTTCTGAAGTTTTATCGCATATTTGAAACAATTTGTTGGCTAATATTTTCGATATACCGTGACGATGATATATTTGATGTATTGAGATAGGGATTTTGGAGAAACAATGATGTCGCCGCACTCCGGCCTTCCGGTCAGCTAATACCGACTGTCCTCGACTAGACCGCAGTCACGGAATAAGAATAGAGCGACTGGTTGGATAGGCTTTGAGGTACCGGAAAATGGATGGATGCGTCAGAGAGGTTTTATTGAAATTAAAAGAAAGCAGAAATAAGGATAAATATTTCCAGTATCCTCGCAGTCCCAGATTTAATAGTCGAGCACGGTGCTCTCCCGCGGGTTGCTCAATACCGGCGCCAATTTTCCCAGAACGCGCGTACGAACATCAGGGTATGGCAGATCCCGTACTACCGACCAAACGATATTCGCCGGATGCACGCGCACCGGTACGCAGCGGGTGGGGTCGGGCGACGCGGCACACACGCACACTCGAACGCGAAGAGACGGTTACAGCAAAGGGCAAAATTGACGAATGGAGAATAATATACGATAAATGAAGATAAATAATATACGATAGACGAAGAAAGATAATATGTGGGAAATAAAGGTATTCGTTCCTGATAACCTTAGCAGACCCGACCACTGCGAAAATCACCATGTTTTCACGGTGGTTTTGTACAAAAAGTTTACGAAGTGTTTTATCGGAACCACTATGCAATCCACCGCTCCACAATGTGCGTTTTAAATGGTGGTTTCGGCGATGGTGACGACGGAATAATCCACCAGTCACACAAATTTCTTTATACGGTGGTTAGTACGTACCGAAAAAACCTTTATGCGGATCCTATGTAAAGTTTCTTTGTATTAGCATTTATTTATGTCAATTACATGTAAAAATAAATGCTAATAAAAAACTTTTCATAGGACTTATATAATACCTTTTCATTTCAATAAATACAAAAATTAAATATTCATTGCCCATTCAGTTCAAATAAGAAAACTTTTGCTACGTTCAAATCTTGCTAGGCATGAGAGAAATTCACATGATAGACGATAGCACAGCGTTAAGGACCTTGCGAATGGTGTTCACCTCGCAAATGTTCCAGAGAAAAGAGAGAGAATTCCAAACACTGCTCGATGGTATTAAAATCTGAAAAAAATCAAGCATATTAAAAATGCTGAAAAGGTTAATTTTGCATAATAATCATTCCAAAATGCTATTAACAAATTGATTAAAAATATAATTGTTCAACAAATTTCCCGAAAACCTAACTTTTTTTTTTAATCATAATAATTCGTTCATTTTTCTGAATACGTATGAATTTTTTCAGATCTTTGAATTCACTTTGAATTTTGTGACTTTCAATACATTTTCCCAATATAAAAAGGAAAAAAATTCAAAGTGATTTAAAAAATCTGGAAAAATTGATACGTACACTAGGACCTCGATTTTTGCGCCTTGGGTTTCCTTAACAGCCCCCATCACGGAGTGAATATCGATCGACGCAGTAAGCTATTTGCTATGCTCGACAGGTTAGTATGGGCGGGGCATGCGCAGCCTCGATTTTGTGGAGTGTGAGCGAGAGCCGGTCCCGCCGCTGTGAATGAAATCGAGGTCCTAGTGTATTCAGAACAATGAACGAATCATTAGCATTTCAAAAAAGTTAGGTTTTCGAGAAATTTGTTGAACAATTGTATTTTCAATTCATCAATTTGTTAATAACATTATGGAATTATTATTATGCAAAATTAAACTTTTCAGCACCGTTAATATGATTGATTTTTTTCAGATTTTTATACCATCAAGAAATGTTTGGAATCCTCTCTCATTTCTCTGAAACTTATGCGTAGTGAACACCATTTGCAAGGACTACCTTAAGGTTCTAGGCTAACATGCGTAAGCACCCGAGTTCGAGCCCAATTTTAGGTCATTAGGTTTTTCTTTCTCCGAAATGCGTAAACAATTCTGAAGACACCATAAAATGTCCCAAAAAACTTCATGCACATAAATGTTGTTGCAACTTTGCAAAAAGAAGATGAATATTCTAACCGCTCTTCACATGTATTGCCGCATTGGACATTTAGTTTAAAAATAAACTTGGTGAAAGCTTATTTGTAGATAGTGACCATAAAGATTATAAACTGAACCCTTAAAAAAAAGAATTTGTACAGTCGTAGAATTTTTCATCGTTTACGGCCGGATAGGTTTTGTTTAAGCATTCAGTTTATAATACATACGTACATCAAGTTTTTTGCGCCGTCCATGGTGTTTTTGCAATTTAAATGTACTTATCTCATGTTTTTCACCATTTATTGTATTTTGGTATTTTATTTGTTAACTTTTTGCAAAGCAGGAACGATTTATATTAAAATGCTCGGCCTTAAATTTTTTGTATACCATGTTTGGTATTTTTGAGAGTTATCCAACATCTTTTTGCAAAAGTAAAATAAAGAACTTTAACGGCTTTTTCAAATGTAACTTGGTCTAAGTTTTTCAAATTTTATACTATTCTGTTTTATAACTTAAAAACAAGTGTTACATAGAATGGGCAGGATTATCCATATTAGAAACCATTTTGCTTCCTCATTGTTTTGGCGAAAAAAAAAGTTTTCGAGATTGTAATGAAAACGCGTTCAGAATATTCTAAAACATCGAAAAATCACATTTAGAAAAAATGTCCGGACGTGTGTGCGCGCGCACGTACGTGTGCGTGTCAGACGCGAAAAATTGAAACCGCTGTAACTCCAGAATTCCTCGACCGATCAAGCTGAAATTTCACACACAGCATGTGCGGTCAGTAGTCAATGTTTCTTCAAAATTTAATTAAAACATTTTCAGTTTTTTTACGCCTTTTTTAATTTCTTCAAAAATGTCTGCGAGCACTCTAGCTCTTACAATTTTTTAGCTATCGGATCTAAAAGTTGTACACCGTTGGAGTATGACCGCCCGGTAATCCCTATTAAATTTGGGGAGAATCGATCAACCTTTTAAATTTTATGTCATTTTGAATTTCTTGAATATGATGAATAATTTTTACTTTCTTGTAGCCGCAATTTTCCGTATTAAGGTAGTACTTGCGGACAGCCTGAGCCCATGTGAGTTCGGAGAGGTTTGAGAGAGGAATTGCGAACACTTCTCGATGAGATAAAAATCTGAAAAAAATCAACCGTATGGAAGGTACTGAGTAGTAGTAGTAGTAATGAGTTTATTAACAATACATAACATGTAACAGATTTTTTTTTTAACCTAATCGACTTTTCTCTTTACAACTATACAGTATATTGCCAATTGGCCATCGACCGCAGTCCTTCAGCCATGAATAATAAAACGTTGTTTTGGCGTTTCATTGCTTGCGTGAATGTAACTCTTACTGATTTGTCAGAGTAGATGTTCAGTTGTCTATTTCATTGAGCATTATTTCTAATTGTTGATATGTTGTATGAGTGGGATATTTAAATCTACGTGGTGCATTCTCCTCAAGTTGTATACAAAGCGGTTTTATATTCTGTATTTGCATCTCAGCGAATCTTCTAGATAGTTCCTGTGTTCTGTTTTTTATAGGAGTAATGCCCGAAAGTTCGTAGAGGAGAGTATTTCTAGGATTATATAGTGGGTTTGTCGGGTGTCGGATTCGTGTCAAGCGCCGTATTGCGCAGGTTTCAGCCGTTTTTGCCTTACTGCTTGCTGCTTCTTTGCAGTTCAAAAAAATCGGGTGACCGTATTCTATGATGGGTCTGCATATAGCTTTGTACATCTTGGATAAGTGTTTTATGTGTATCTCGCGGTGTTTAAAGGTAATTTTCCTAAAGTGTGAGGCTCTTTGAGTAGATTTGATTTTACATTGCTGCAAGTGATGTTTAAAATTCAATTTATGGTCAATATGTATTCCTAAGTATTTTGCGTATTGTACAGCTGGTATATCGACGTTGCATAGACGTATTTTTGGTGACTGCGGGGTTATTTGATGATTAAAAATGAAAAGTTGTGATTTCCTTGGGTTTGGTTTAAGTCGCCAGTTATTAAACCAAGTTTCTATATTGTCTGCGGCTTTTTGAAGTGCATCGGTAGTTTTTTGTAGAGTCTTTTTGTGAGTAATTAGCACAGTATCGTCCGCAAATTGCAGTATGTAATTACTGAGATTGATGGTTTCTTTGTTAATTCGATTGAAGTTGTACATATCGTTGCAATATATATTATATAATAATGGTGACAGCGGTGAGCCCTGTGGAACCCCCTGCTGTGGTGTGAAAGGATCTGATTTTGCTGCTCCCATTCTGACTATTAGTGTGCGTGATTGCAGAAAGTTTTTTGTTGTATGTATTAGATATTGGGGACAATGTAGTTGGTGCATTTTAAATAGCAATCCTTTGTGCCATACGCTGTCGAAGGCTTTCTCGATATCCAAAAAAAGTGCCGCTGATTTTTTATTGGAGAGTTTGGTTGCTTCTACGTTGGAGATTAGTATCGTGAGCGCGTTCAGTGTCGATTTACCGGCCCTGAAACCGAATTGATATTCGGGAATGCTTGGTCCTATTGCTTTTTCAATTCTGGCCTTAACAATTCTTTCGAATATCTTTCCGATGGACGGTAGCAGTGTTATCGGACGGTGGTTGCTGATTATGCTGTGATCCTGGTTGGGCTTGGGTATAGTGATGATTACGCCTGTTTTCCAGAGCGTTGGGAAGTGAGCGTTTTTCAGGCAGAAGTTGAGTGAGTCAGTGATGAAGAGGTAGGCTTTATGGCTTAATTTTTTTATTATCCCGATAGGAACATTATCAATGCCTGGAGAGGTATTCTTGCACTTTTGCAGAATTGCTGTGAGTTCTGCTGTCGTTACGTTTCTGTAATCTTCCTCTAAGATGGCTGGCTGATTAAAGTAGTCTTCATACCAATTCGAGACCTCTCTGAGATTTGTGTCGCTGAAGATTGGATCGTTGTTGAAGTTGAATGTGTTTTTGAAGTGCTGGGCGAAGGCTTCCGTTTTTTCTGTATTGGATGTAAGTGTTCTACCATTTACTTTAATGTTAGCCGGCGTGTTGTAGGCTTGGTTGTATTTTGTTAGCTTTTTTACTGTTTGCCAATAGTTTTTACCTTCGGTTTGCCGGATTTCTTCGCACGCCTTGAGCCACGAGTGTGTTTTGAACTGCATTATCATTTGTTGAATGTTTTTGTTAAACGCATTAACTTTTGCTTTGAATAAATGACACTGGTTTCTTTGATACTCTCTATAGAGTTGGCGTTTGATTTTAATCTGTCTCACGATGAACGGTGGGAGTTCGTGTAGAAAATAATTTTTTTTAAACTTCGGCGTGTTTTCGGCTACTATGTCGGTGAGCTTGGTGTTAAAGTGGTCTATGAGTCCAATGGATATAGGTTCCTCCGCATGAGCGACAAGAAATGCGTTTATTTCTCTATTAATTTGTACCATATTTGCTTTGTTAAAGTTATATTTTTCGGGTTCTGGTGTTTGAACTATGGGCCTGCCAGTGTCAATTGTTAATATAATCGATAGGTGGTCGCTTCCAATATCCGGTATAACTTCGGTGTTGATAACATTATTCCTAATATTTCGTGTGCAAAATATGAGATCCGGTGTAGTGTCCCTGTTATTTTGCATAATGAACGTTGGAGGTGTAGTGATTTGTGTGAAGTTTGAGCTTTGAATAAAGTCTCTGATTTGAACACGTTTTCTGGCGTTCGGATTGAAGTCTCCCAGTAGTAACACGTATTTATATAGTTTGCTTTTGGTGCGGATAGTGTTTTCGATTAGCGAGTTATTGTGTACATATATTAGAAAGATGTGCAGTCGGTCTTCAAGAAATGGGAGCGAGACATGAAGTGCATTGTTCCGAGCGTCGTTGATTCTTGGCGGATTTTCCTTTCGCATGTTTGTTCCCGGGTGAAGTTGAAATATCGCTCCTCCTCTTATGTTTTGGTCGATCACATTCCCGTGTTGTGTTATTGTTGTCCAGTTTCTATATGTGATATTGGTGTTAGGGTTGTTTTTAGTTTCAACCATGGCCGTACAATTAATCCCATTTTCTTCTATAACGTTCTTGATAAGATGGTCCTTATTTCGGTAGCAGTTCACGTTAGAGTAAAGAATTTTAAGCGCCATTGTTAGTTGCTGTGCAGCTTGCTTGAGCAATTGGTTGTGTGGGTGATGGTACTTCTGGATGGTCTATGTCCACCATCAGTATGTACATCCAGTTGCCTGAGAAAACTACCGTCGTGTCTATGTTGTATTCCTTGATGAACCGGGTTTTCAGTTTTTGAATCAGTTCTGCTCTGTTTGTTGCGGATGGTTTGTTGATTTTACGTATGTAGGTGTTAACTATGAGGTCGTGGGTGGTGATTGGTTCGTGTATTCGACTGCTTTTTTTAACTTGGTTGTCTACGTCTTTGCTTTTTTTGTTGAGTGTTTTTATTTGCGTGTTGGGGATGCCTTCAATAGGCTTTTTAGGGCGTTTGGGGCATTTTACGGACCATGCAACATGGTCCGTTGTGTTGCACGCAGTGCATTTCATCGGTAGATTTGTACTACACTTCTCCGTTCTGTGTTCGCCATCACACTTGCTGCACCGGATGTTGTTGGTGCAGTTCTCAGTGACATGTGTAAATTGTCCACATTTGGCGCATGGCTGCGGAAGGGGCAGCGGGGGGGTTCTCGGTGAAGCTCGAAAGTGCTTACTGAGTAGATACAATCCTTCCTTCATAAGCTTATGGAACGCTTCTGCGGTCCCAGTGATCACTCTTATAAGAGTTGTTGGTTTACCCGTGGCTCGCGAGATAATCCTCTTACAATAGCGATGTGTGATGTTATTGCTGGTCAGTGCTCGGCTGACCGTATCGTCGTCTATCTCAAAATCAACCTGAGTTATTACTGCTGCGAACGTTTCAGGTGGGGGAGCTCGCGCGCGTTCGTTACTGTGGGCAACGGTCTCAGAGAAGTTGTCGATAATTTTTTCCTGCTTGAGTTTGTTGAGCATACTCATTAATCGTTCTCTCGGAGTGTTCGTTTTCAGAAGAAAGCCTTTTGACGTTTGGAGTATGATATCCCTACACAGCGGCGCTACTTTGCTCCATTGCTCTGCCATTTCGACTCGGGTTTTGATTTTGCCCGAATTGATGAAAAATAACAGTTTATAAGTTACCGTGTCCTTTGTTCTTGGTGGTTGAACTGTGATGTTGTGTTGAGGAGTTGCTGATTGAAGACTTGTTGCTGTCGCAGATGTCTGTGAGTTGACTTGAGTTTTTTTGATTGGATGTCGTTGGTTTACCTCTGCTTGGCTGTCCGAGGAGGCGCTTGGTTTTTCCATATTTTTTTTCCGTTTTGGTGGTCTTCCTCTCGGTTTTACCGTAGTAAAACCTTGAGTGGTAGTAGAGTCGGTAGGCGGGTCCTCCCACTCTGACCCTTCGCTTCCCATATTGGATATGGGTTACGGTATTGTAGTCCCCACTTAACTGTGTGTATGTTCGCGGAGAATTTCGTAAACACGTCCGCACTCTCTCGCGTACCTCACCCGACTCCGAAGGTACTGAAAAGATTGAATTTAGATAATAATAATTCCAAAATTTTATTAACAAATTAACGAAAAAAAAATTCCCCACCAAATCACCCGGCAACCTAACTTTGTTTATGAAAACATTTTGTTAATTTTTCAGAATACGTACGAGTTTTTCAGAATCACATGAAATTTTTGAAAATTGCGTTTTTAGTTAATAAAAAAACGTAATTTTCAAAAATTACACAAAATTCTGAAAAAATTCGGATGTATTCAAAGAGCTTCACAAATTGTTTTTATATGAACAAAAAGTTAAATAGCCGGGGGGGTTAATTGAACAATTTTTGCTTTCTTATAGAGGAAGCTATGTTTTCGTGAACATTTTTTTTTTCGAGATTTCAATGTCAGTGTACTAGAAATGGTCGAAAACGTCGAGAAATGTAATTTCTAGCTGGCGTCCGGATGTGTGCGTGCGTGCGTGCGTGCGTGTAAAAAGATCTTCATTTTTATTCATTCCCATTATTCGATCGCAATATTACCATCGCGCCGCGGTTCGACGAGAAATCGTTTGGATTACGTTTAAAAAAAAGTTTATCAATTTCGGTCATGCCGATAATTGACACTAATCCGATTATCGTAGGTTTGTTTTTTATACGCTGAATTGTATCGATGTCACTAAAGCCAGCAAGTTTTCCAACGATTCCCTACAACGGAGATCGTACACGGACTTCAGTGTGAAAATAATTTGTTTCTTTGTTTTTTATCACTCTAATGTGAAGTTTGTAAAAACAAACAGATATGTTTTTAAAGAGGATTTACGGCCCTGCTTATAACATCTATTACAATAACTTCTTCCGAGTACTGTATGCTCAGTTTGGCCAGCATTCCTTATTCGATTATGAAAAACTATCGTTCTTCGACAAGTAATAAAAAGAAAAAAAACATCGATGACGAATAAAGCAGGTCTTCGGAACGGTTGGCCAACCCGAAGAGGCGTTTTTTTCTTCATCCAGTTAGCGACGTCTCTTTGATGATTATATACTTTTTATTTGGTAATCATCACCCTTATTAGTCATCGCCGTCGTCATCGTCGTCATCGTACTCGTCATATGATGATGGCGACGACGCATCGTCGTCGCAGTCTTTATTCGGGTGTCTCATGGAAAGAAAACGCAGCCGTTTTTTCATGTGTTATGGAAAAAAATGTAAATTAGAGCGACAATATAATAACCGACGACTCTGTTCAGTCGTTTATATTTGCCGTGATGCACGAAAAAAAATATTCAAAATAAAAAAATATTTTTCATCGTAACAAACAAAAATCGTGAAATTTGTGATTTTTTAAAAAGTTCAAACCGATGAAATTTTGAATTTGGTAATTCGAATCTGCTTGTTGATCGGAATTGTTTACAAAATTTTCATTGGATTAACAATAATTTTCTGGAAACATAAATAATAATAAATAAATAAACAATTTTCCGTACTTCATTGAGCTCCGACAAGGTCGGCGGCTGATCGCCGGAAGACATCCATATCTTAACACCGCGGTTTCCTCCGCGGGTGGCAAGTATGGGGATATACGGACGCGGTTTTACGGAATGTACCTGCGTGAAGAAACAGAAACGAAAAAGAAAATGTATAACATTTGAAATACAAGGATAAATTATTCATTTATGTATTGTCTTTTTCATCCGCCAAATATAGTTTACTCCGCATTGTGCATCGGTTAGCATACACTGAACTATATAGCCTCGGTATTTTTTTCCCAAAAAAATATACGTCTATTAAGCGAGCTTGAGACGATTAATTCGCTCTTTGGACCAAAGTAATGGACCTACATCAGGGCCATCTGAAAAAAAGATATTTAATTTCTTAAATTTGAATTTTCATTTGTTTCTTGATGTTTTTTACAACACACCCGTGGGGTTCTAAGGACGCTCGTACTTGTGAGCGCACTCATCGTAAGGATGGGGTATCAACGTGTCGAAGAAATAAATAGATATCGTCATCGCGGTAAAATGCGAGTATTACCGTTCCATCGTGATTGTAGGTCACAAAAGTAACTTGTGACCTACAAGAAGGTACTTGTTGTACTTCTGTTAAAACAAGAAAATGACAATTAATTTTATACCGTTTTTTTGTTATTAATTTAGCGTTGACATGAAAGTCGATGAAAAAAATATACATACAGTGAAACCCCGTTTATCCGAGGTAATGTGGGGAGAGCGTACGTCGGATAAGCGAAAACTTGGATAACATGGATAATATACTGAATTCAAACTTGTACTACTATTATATATTTAAAAAATAACACACCACTTTGTATAAACATTAGCTTTATTAATTAATGTACGTCTCGTTTCCTTTTTTGAGACATTATGATGTTCTACCATTGACTCTAGAAGCGGAACTGATGTATTTATAGCTCGCAATATAAAGACGCAGCAAACGTGTACAAGTTTAAGCGCCTATGCAACAATGTAGCAGTTACAGACGATTTTGCGCGCGGGCATGCTGCTTTATTCACTTTATCCGAGTTTTCCGTATTATACGAGCCTAAACCTCGGTTAACGCGGAAGGCTCGGATGAGTTGGGTGCTGCGTATAACGCGGCGGATTGGGTAATCGAAGGTCGGATAAGCGCGGTCCCACTGTATATCAAATTTTTATCAAATCCTTCGGCCGAAGGTTGAAGGACCGTGTGCTGACCTTGCGACGATCGTATTTTTTCATGGACGCCGACTGACCGGCGACGCAAAATTCGTTAACGATTCGAGGATTCGAGTGCATAGTTGTGAGCGTTTGCCCGACGTCGGTGGCTCTTTCCTTCACCGTTAACAGTCTAAAAAAGCGTGCAAAGTGATTTGCACAATTACTTCCTCATATTTTACGGTTTTGCTCATAGCTTCCTCTATGATAATTCTGTTGTGCCATTTCGGTTTCCTCATAGAGGAAGCTATAATTAAAACACAATCAAAAAGTTTTAAGGCAATTTTTAATATAATCTGCAGCGCTGATTACGAAACTATAACTCATTTTACTCTTTGCGTGATGTTTGATTCAGAAACTGCTGTCAAAATGTGAAAAATTCAAAATGTTCAAAATCCCATAAAATTTACACGGTTGGATCAACTTTTTCCAAATTTAATACGAAACATTGTACACTATTAGTCCATTCCTGTGCCAAATTTAAGCTTGATACCTCCATATTTACTCAAATTAGAGCATTTTTAGTAATTTTTCAAAAAAAATCAAAATTCGATAAAATCTGATCCCTTAGGTAGATTTCGGCTAAATTCAATACCAAAGGTCTTTGATAAAAATACTATATACGTGTGCAGTTTTATGACGATAGCTCAAAATTTGCGAAAGTTAGAGCTACCACAGACTTTTTTCAAAAATTTCAAATTCGCGTAAAATTTCGAAACGGGCCTCAATCTTCATAAAAATTAAATCGAAGGAAGAGACGTGACCACTCTATTAGTGTACAAAATTTCAACCCGGTATCTCAAGCCGTTTCCGAGGTATAGTCATTCTAAGCGGTGCACGCTGTCACACACACACACGCACGCACGCACGCACGCACGCACGCACGCACGCACGCACGCACGCACGCACGCACGCACGCACGCACGCACGCACGCACGCACGCACGCACGCACGCACGCACGCACGCACGCACGCACGCACGCACGCACGCACGCACGCACGCACGCACGCACGCACGCACGCACGCACGCACGCACGCACGCACGCACGCACGCACGCACGCACGCACGCACGCACGCACGCACGCACGCACGCACGCACGCACGCACGCACGCACGCACGCACGCACGCACGCACGCACGCACGCACGCACGCACGCACGCACGCACGCACGCACGCACGCACGCACGCACGCACGCACGCACGCACGCACGCACGCACGCACGCACGCACGCACGCACGCACGCACGCACGCACGCACGCACGCACGCACGCACGCACGCACGCACGCACGCACGCACGCACGCACGCACGCACGCACGCACGCACGCACGCACGCACGCACGCACGCACGCACGCACGCACGCACGCACGCACGCACGCACGCACGCACGCACGCACGCACGCACGCACGCACGCACGCACGCACGCACGCACGCACGCACGCACGCACGCACGCACGCACGCACGCACGCACGCACGCACGCACGCACGCACGCACGCACGCACGCACGCACGCACGCACGCACGCACGCACGCACGCACGCACGCACGCACGCACGCACGCACGCACGCACGCACGCACGCACGCACGCACGCACGCACGCACGCACGCACGCACGCACGCACGCACGCACGCACGCACGCACGCACGCACGCACGCACGCACGCACGCACGCACGCACGCACGCACGCAGACACATACATCCGGTCGCCAGCTAAAAATCACATTTCTCGACGTTTTCGACTATTTCTAGTACGCTGACATGAAAATCTCGAAAAAAAAATGTTCACGAAAAGATAGCTTCCTCTATGAGGAAGCAATTTAAATTTTTATATCGCTTTCTCATAAAAGTTGGAAGTTGAAATTTTCATATCGCTTTCTCATAAATGTTGGAAGTTGAAATTTTCATATCGCTTGCTCATAAGGTTCCTTTAATCGCGAAGCTTCTTCTATGAGGAAGCATTCTCTGTATTATTGGCTTCCTCATAGTGGAAATTAGCGATTAAAGGAACCTTATGAGAAAGCGATATGAAAATTGCAACTTCCAACTTTTATGAGAAAGTGATGTAAAAATTTTAATTTTCAACTTTTGTGAGAAAGCGATATGAAAATTTTAATTTTCAGCTTTTATGAGGAAGCGATATGAAAATTTCAATTTTCAACTTTATGAGGAAGCGCTATGAAAATTTCAATTTTCAACTTTATGAGGAAGCGCTATGAAAATTTCAATTTTCAACTTTTTTCAACGTCAACGTCTTAGACTTTTATGCAAAACGGCTGACCGATTCAGGTTCATCGCGTAAAAAAATATTCCATCGTCACGTTTCACTTTGTCGAATTTGCGCTTGGCGCGAAAAAATACATGGAAGTATGGGCTCCTGAATTTTTTTTGCCCTGTCGATTTTTATTCCAGAATATTAGTGATACCTCTTTATCTAGCTTTTTAATCCTGTCATATCCATCGTCTTGTGTATGTCTTGCTGTAGATCAGGATAGGCACCTGGGTTTTTCCGCGATGCTATCGGAAAGCAAAGAATTCGTTTTTTAAAAATATCGCAAATCACTCATTTTTGCAATTTTGGCTATAAAAATGCCTGGTAAACTTTTTCGTTAGTTGTCGCTCTGGGACAGGAATTGAATGTATTTTTGCACGCTGATCAAGATTCTGACACTTATTTTATTCGTAGATCAATATTTGATACGGAAAAAATGCGTAAAAAAAATCATGAAATTCAAAAAATTCAAAATGACAAAATTTAAACAATTCGATCGATTTTCCTCACATTTTAATGGGATTATCGGGTGATGATATTCTACTTGTATACGCGTTTTAGCCCGATTGCTAAAAAATTGCGAGCGCTATAGTGCGTACAGACATTTTCGAAGAAAATAAAAATGGCGTACAAAAAAACCAACTGAACATTTTTGGACGAAATTTTGCAGAAACATTGACTATGTTCACGCACGCACCGCACGCGCACACATCCGAACAATTCTACATGTGATTTTTCGATGTTTTGGAACATTCTGAACACGTTTTCATTAAAATCTCGTATTTTTTTTCACCATCACAAATTTTCCTCTATGAGGAAGCAAAATGCAAAACAAAATTTTTTCATTCTTTCATGAATGAAATACGTTGGGAAATATGCCACTTGAAAACAATGGCGGTGGTGTCAATTCGATATCTCGAAAATTTTTTTTTCGAAACCATTCTATATGCTAACAAACCGAAATTCCGAAGTGTTAGCATATAGAATGGTTTCGAAAAAAATAATTGTAGATATCGAATTGAAACCACCGCCATTGTTTTCAAGTGGCATATTTCCCATCGGATTTCATTAACGAAAAAATTCTAAAAAAATTGTTTGAAAAAACCATTTTTGTCGAAAAAATTTTAAAGGTCAATTCCAAATTTTTGCGAATAAAGGGACCTACGGTCCCTTTATTCGCAAAGCTTCCTCTATGAGAAGTCAAAAATATAGTAAATGCTTTCTCGTAGAAGAAGCTTTGCGAATAAAATTTATTCCCCATTATTATTCATTTATTATTATTACGAGTATAATATTTATTATTATTATTATTATTATTATTATTATTATTATTATTATTATTATTATTATTATTATTATTATTATTATTATTATTATTATTATTATTATTATTATTATTATTATTATTATTATTATTATTATTATTATTATTATTATTATTATTATTATTATTATTATTATTATTATTATTATTATTACGAGAAAGTGTTATAAAAATGTCAACTTTCAACTTTGATGAGGAAGCGTCATGAAAATTTCAAGTTTCATCTTTTTTTTTACTAGAACAAAGCTTCCTCTGTGAGCAAGCAAAAATAAAGTAAAAAAACTTTTTTACAGTTGAGCCTAGAGTATCCGAATCAATTGGGGTCGAGCCTCGTTCGGATAATATAAATTTGGCTAAAGCAAGTCGCAGTTCGAATAATGGTGGATGGAGATAATCGAGGTTCTGCCGTAGTTAGAATAGTTTTAAAGTTTAAAAATAATAAACCTGATGTTTGCCCAGCGAATGGGAATACTGTAGACGCTCGACTATGTGAACCGAGCCATACAATTTTATGTTGAACGCCGGGCTCTGTCCGATCTGTCGATTCATCACCTCATTAACGAGGGACAACGTTGATTTCGGCCTGATTTTTCAGCGCAAGAGGCGTACTGCCACCGTTCTCGTTCATGTGTCGAATTCTGCAAAAATATATCTCTCTATAATATAAAAAGATTTCGCCGCTGTCGTCGCCGCCGCCGCCGCCGTCGCCGCCGTGTCAAGAATCGAGGGGGGGGGATAATAAGGGCGTAAGTCCATATTTAGAAGGTCTTGGAATTATAAGGGCCTAAGTCCATTTAGCTTAAAGGGACTTGGAATAATAAGGGCTTAAGTCCATTTAGCATAAGGGGATTGGAATAATGAGGGGGGTAAAAGACTTAGAATAATAAGGGCGTGAGTCTTTTTTTTATGTATGTATCTCTCTATAATATAAAAGGATTTCGCCGCTATCGCCGCCCTGTCAAGAATCGGGGGGGGGGGGGGGGGGGGGGGACAGTACTTGGATGGGTGACCACGGTCACCCATCCAAGGATTGAACCCGTCTTTTGAAGTATTTGGAATAATAAGGGTTTTCGTCCAGAAATGGGTGCGAGCGCGCGAAGCGCGCGAGCCACAATAACCCGCTAGTATATATATAATATATATATATATATATTTTCAAGAAAATCAAAATTTTCATTTTCCTTTTCGACGAACATGAAAAAAAATCCATATTCGAAATCAGATTTTCAAACTTCGAAAAAGAATATCGATATTTTTAATGTCATTGCAGATTTGAAAAAAAAATTAAAATTCTGAATTTTTTCTTCAAATGTTGAAAAAAAGTTATTAATAATAAACAAATAAAATTTTATTGCTCCTCTAGAATACATAAAGATTCTTACCGACAGCGGTGGATGCGCGTTGGCGCACGGCTCCGGTGGTCTCCCAAGTCAAGCAAGATCGGTCGCGGTCAGTGCTTGGATGGGTAGCTGTGCGCTAGTTGGCGCATCAACCGTTGAGCGGGAGGCGCTTTCTTGTGAAACTTTGGTGTTTCTGCACTTTACTCAAAGTGCAATAATACCGGAGGATCGGTAGAATATGGCCGTCTGCACCGGCACGGGTTTTCCGTAGTTTCCCCGTGTCCCCGGCAAATGCGGTACAGTGTAGCTAAGTCGGCTATGGACGCTTAGCTAAGCCTAGCTAAGTGCGGGTAGAGAGTGCTAGGGGGGAATAGGGATGGGGTTCCGTAAAAACCCAGAAGGGTATACGGTGGAAAAAATGGAACAAATATAAAAAAAATACATAAAGATTCTTATAGCAAGGGGGTAGAGGTAGTGTTCCTTACATCTAAATAAAAAGAAAATTAATAAAACCATACAAGACGGCACTACTCCAATATATCGGTTATCGGTTTAAGGCGAACGCTCTTAGCATTAGAGACCTCGTTATAAAGTAAAAGACTTTCGTTATATCGTCGATTGTTTTTGCTTGTAAAAGTTTAGCTACATTTTCTAGGATGATACGGTTTCCCAGGTAGTGACATCTGAATGGCTCGTAGATTGGACAGTATATAAATATGTGTTCCATTGTTTCGAATTAATTTCTATTACAGATTTTACATGTTTGATTTGGGTATAATTTGTATATCATTTTATGGAATACTACCGAGTTGATGTAAAAATTTGCTAGCCGTATTTGTGCAATTACGGTTTTCATAGCTACGGGGCATCGCACTTTCAAGTAGAAAGCGCCATCTTCGCCTATAGTTGGTGACCAAATTTGAAGTGTGGTGGAGTCGCAGTAACCTTCGAAATCTTTAGCTCTTAAGCATTGATTGTATACAGCGAAAAAGTGAGCTTCGGCGCGCGACCACTCAACTGCGTCTGGTATAGTTAGCAGATCTCCAAAGCCAAATTCTGACAATATATTTTTAACTGCCAAACCCAGTTGTACTTTTGGTTACCGACGTTGTGATTCCTCAGATCTGTTTGAGAAAGATTTTCTTGGGTAGTCTATCATTTCGCATTGAAAGAACTCTTTTGACCTACTCCCAGATCAGACGCATTGCTTTGAAGGAGATGTGCACTATTCCTAACTCTAATCTCAAAGCATGTCCCGGCGTGTTTTTCGGCAGTAGAAGGAGCTTTTTAAAGAAACTCACTTGCGCTTTTTCGATCGTTTCAAGGTAATTTAAGCCCCACGCGGGTATAGCGTACAATAACGAAAACTTGGTCAATATTTTCAAGGATGATTGACAATAATTATCGAGTCAAATCTAGCTCATAAATGTTTGTCGAAAAAAAATTAAGGGGCTTTGAAGATCAGCTGATTTTCAGTCTCGTCATTATTGGCTCCAAGAAAGGGTTCCGGACTATAGACGCGCATAAAACTTGGTCAATATTTTCAAGAATGATTGACAATAATATCGAGTCAAATCTAGCTCATAAATGTTTGGCGAAAAAAAAATTAAGGGGCTTTGAAGAATCAACTGACTTTTAATCTCGTCATTATTGACTCCAAGAAAGGATTCTGGACTATAGACGCGCATAAAACGTGGTCAATATTTTCGAGCATGATTGACAGTATTTGTTCCATTGACAATCATTATCGAATCCATTCTAGCTCATAAATGTTTGGCGAAAAAAAATTAAGGGGCTTTGAAGATCAGCTGACTTTTAATCTCGTCATTATTGGCTCCAAGAAAGGTTTCCGGACTATAGACGCGCATAAAACTTGGTCAATATTTTCGAGGATGATTGACAATAATTATCGAGTTGAATCCAACTTGTAAATGATTGGCAAAAAAAATATAAAAAAAAATTAATCGACTTTGAACATCCGGTGGAAACGCAAGTCGAGCGTTTCATTTGTATGGAACCACAACCATTTGTGTGGAACCACAACCATTTGTATGGAACCAGCTGTGAATTGTCTAGGATGCTTAATGATTATTTTGAGCATGCACGCGGCTTGTATCTACATCCATTTCAATTCATATTAAAATACGAGGTCAATTTGCAGGTTATCTACATTCAATATACGATTGACAGTTGAGGTCTTTTCGTTGCTGCAACGTTGCGAACTTTAATCACATGGAGATTGTGCGAAAAGAACCGCATCGTCGGCATATAATAAGAGTAGCAGGTCGACCAAACCGTTTATATTAAAACCGGTCAATCCTTTGTTTCTAAAAAAATGTTCCATGTCAGACATATACAATATGAATAATAACGGGCTCAAAGTTTCGCCTTGCAGGACGCCTTCTGTAGCTTCGAAATTTCGTGTTAGTTTGCCTGAGACTTTAACTTGAATAGTCGCCTTGTCGTATAGATTTTTAACGATATTGATTGTTTTCGTACTGACTCCTAGTGACCACAGTTTCCTCCACAGCTTATTGTGAGGTACAATGTCGAAAGCTCGTTTGAAGTCAATGAAGAGGGCGTATACCGCGTTATTTTCAAATCTAAGCTGCAGCACGATTTGAGTGTGCAAGATCCAGTCAGGTGGCAGATTCTTGAGAAATTCGTTCGACACCTGATCAAGTCCGGGGACCTTACCAGCTCTACACTTTTTTATGCATGCCATTAATTATTCTAGAGAAATATCCGAGTAAGGTGTCCCTCTCTTGGTTCTCCATGGGTCTGCGAAAATACGCGATGGACAAGGTAGTTTTCTATAGTTAAAGTTACGAGAATTCTTTTCCCAATTAGTGGCATTTTATTTTTAGAAAGCCGCAACGAAATCGGCTTTGATGAACAATGTATAATCGAGCCATGCCCAGTAGCTCTCAACTTAGTTTTAAGGTAGCTATGTCGGTTCCCGCTCATCCCGCATAAGTTATCGAAAAGTAAGCGAATATTGCAAGTACTTCTCGATGATATAAAAATCTGAAAAAATTCATGCAGATTAAAGGTACTGAAGAGATTAATTTTGCACAATAATAATTCCAAAATGTTATTAACAAATTAATCAAAAAAATAATTGTTTAACAAATTGCCCGGCAAAACAACCATTTTTTTCTATGACAATGATTCATTTATTTTTCTGAACACGTATGAATTTTTTCAGATTTTTCAATTAGTTTTAATTTTTGTGTTTATTCAGACATTATTTCCAAATAAAAAAATCAAAAAATCAAAGCTAATTGAAAAATCTGAAAAAAATTCATATGTATTCAGAAAAATAAACAAATCATTTTCATAGAAAAAAATGGTTGTTTTGCCGGGAAATTTGTTAAACAATTAAAATTTTTATTAATTTGTTAATAACATTTTGGAATTATTATTGTGCAAAATTAATCTCTTCAGTACCTTTAATCTGCATGAATTTTTTCAGATTTTTATATAATCGAGAAGTACTTGCAATATTCGCTTACTTTTCTCGAACTTATGCGAGATGAGCGGGAAGCGACATAGCTACCTTAAAAAAATCCACTCGTTGCTATTTCTTTGCAATACGCACCGGTAAAGCGTCAAGGTGAAATGTTACTTCTCAGTCGGTAACAACAATCAAACTATTTCGTAATTAAATATCAATAAATATCGATGCCCTTAATTCTTTTCTCCTCCTATTTTTTTTATATCTGTATCCATCCCGACGGTTTCCAACCACTCTTAACCGTAAACCAACGAAGTTGGTTTACGGTTGAATCTTCTTAGAACAACCGGATTTCCAACCCTGAGGCAACAGCTGTCGTTGCTCTCGACATAAAGTTGGAAATTGGGTTGTTTTGGGAAAGTCCAACCGTAAACCAATTTTCAATCCGACACATAATTACGGTTGGTATCCTGGTTGGTTTTGTGGTATCAACCGAAAAGTTACCACCAGAAGGTTGGAATCAGAGTCGGTTCGACGCACCAATCGACTGGTTGAGTTGCAGTAGTTTGTCAGAAAACAACCAAAATCCAACCCAAAGTTTTACGGTTGGTTGGTCCGCGAGGGAATCTGAATCAAAAAACAAATCGAATCTCTAATTGTAGAAAGTTACTTTATTCATCGAGTACTTTCTCACTCTCACGAACGTGAAGAACAGAAAATAAAAACAAACAAAATAGTAGGGCTATGTAATCAAAATCATCGATACTTATTCGTGAAAAAACGATACATACATTTTTAAATGATAAAAGTAAATTAAAAAATCTGAAAAAATTCATATATATTCAGAAAAGTGAACGAATCATTTTCATTAAAAAAAAGTTAATTTCCGGGAGATTTGTTCAACAATTTTATTTTTCATCAATTTGTTAATACACTATTCGCAAAGACTACCTTAAGCGCGGTCTCGGTTCTGCGTTTAAGGTTCGGGCATTCGTGCGGGTCAGGAGGGTTTCGGCGATTGAAGCCACGGGCAACGGATCGTTGGCCCAAGAAAATATAATAAATTTATTGGCGGAACATAATAGATAATATACACACAGTACTCGGACTCGGACATCCGTTCTCCCTCGCACCGCGCTCATTATCTCTCATACCTCGCTCCGTTACGTCTTAACGTCTGACTCCTCATCGTTCCGTTCGGCTCGCTAATCTCTCGTCCCTTCTCTTACTCTTATCGGTCGTTCGTAATTGATCGTGAACGATTACAAACGACGAGGTCCAGCCCCGTCAGTCTGTCCTGACGCCACTGGTTGTACACATCGGAACAGTTTCCAGCTGGGTTCCAACGTGTTTGGACCTGTCGATCATAAGACTCTCGCCGAGTGTATCAACGGTTGCGAAAAGGAATATAAAAGTAAGTAGATTGAAAAGAAATTAACAAAGAAAAAAACATAATTTATTCTTTCATCGTACTTTGGATGTCCAGAGATTCTCGTCGAAAAGCAGAGTTTTCCCTACTTTGAAAAAAAAATATAATAAAATTCGAGACGGCGCACAGTCCCGAGCCCGGTTGGATCGTTTGTTCGGTGTACACCCAGTGAACACGTTTTATTGGGGCTATAAAACATGGAAGTTACAAGTAACGTACCGATGTCACTTACCAGTTAACATATTTTACGTAACTCATGCATGAAAAGCGCTTCTTTCCGTGCCTGCCGAGAGTGGCGTAGGCGGCGCTTTGCGGCCATGAGTTTAATAATTTCCCGGCGCATGCGCAGATCAGCTCCTTCGCGTGCGATTAACTTTTGTGCATGCGCAGTTTGGCGTTTTGCAGTTTTGCGTGCGATTTCTGGAAATTATTGCACGCTGCTCGCAGCGCCACAATTAGCAGGCAAGGAGTGGCACTTCTCCTGCATTCGTCACATAAAATAGTATGCAATACTTGTACGTAAAAGCGGACTCCCGACGGTGGTTGTGACGTGGCTGCACTCGCCTTCTCTCGCGCTACAACAGCACTCGACTTCGCCTCGTGCCGTTGTAGCGCTCGATCCGGCTCGTGCAGCCACTTCCCAACCTTCGCCGAAAGTCCGTTTTTACGAACTAGTATCGCAATATACTATTATTGCAGAAGCACAACATGGGAACTAACATATCATTGCTATATGGTAATGTATCATTCCCATATAGCACGAAATATTTCGAAATAATTTCAATCTTTCAAATTTTACGAAATATTTATAAAATATGTGAAAATAATATTTTGAAATATTTTTTATTTCATGTTTCATCGAAATGTTTCTACGAATGTTCCGCGTTTATGCGGGTGTATACGCAATTTGGATTGGCGATGCATCTTTTACATTTCGTTGGAAGGTTCAAAAAACATTTCAGCGAAGCATTTCAATGTAAGTTTTCAAAACATTTCACAAATATTTTTTAATATTCATAAAATATTTGCAATATTTCAAAAACATATTATTGAAACCTTTCAACAATATTTCCGTGCTATGTGGGTTGTTATATGCAGGTAATCTACCCGTTATATGACATTTCGGATCAATACGTATGTAGCAAAACTTATCTAACTGTTCCGTAACATGCTTACAACATTGTTAATGGAACTTTGTTTATGGTCAGGTGATGTTAATGGGGTATAAAATAATAACATTAGAATAATCGAATGAGACTCTAAGACGTTCATATAACATGCTTACTGTCACTTTCGTGCGCAATTATGCGGTGAGTCTCAAATCACTTTTTGACATGGCGAGCATTTTGTTTACCGATTTGTTAAGACTCATTGGTCATTGCAATATTCCGGTATTAATTGCGCAAATTTTTCATTTATACTGATGGTGTAATTTCAAACACGGTCTGCGAATAAGCAATTTGAACAGTATATACCATTTACCAAAACTTTATTACCAACTCCGGCATAGCAGAATAGGTATGGTTGCAGACTACAAATTCAAAAGTACTAGGTTCGAATCTCACCAATGTCACAAAAATTAATTATGTTTTTTCCAACATGTTTTTGTTTCTAGCAGTACCCTGCTTAGAAAATCTCATTGAGACCAATTTAAAAAAAAGTAATCGGAATGATACGTGTTTTCTGTCCAAGGAATTTCCAATTTACAGAGGTGATTCCAATAGAAATTTTCAATAGGAATTTATGAGTAAGACTACTGTTAACAATCAGGAACGAATGGGCAATGGCATGTTTCTTTACAATCGGTCGTAATATGTTTTATCATATTGGAAGTTAATCATATGCAATTGGAATTAATTGGAATTATTCGGGAATTACTATTAATGGGGATATTTTGACGTCACTAGAGTCGGATTGAAACGGTCCATGACTGGCGTTGGGAAGGCATATCAATTGGAATCTATAACACAATTGGCAAACTATGCAATAATAATTAATGGGTACATCAACAGAAGTGCTTTAATAGGAATGATTTGGCAACTACCATTTTCGATTATGACGCGCAATTGGATTCTATAGGAGTTAACTATACAATAGCGTTGGTCTGTATCGGCACGGTATCTATAGTATCCCTATCGGATTCAATTAGGCTTTGTCCAATTGGCCGCAATACTAGACATTTGGGTTCTATGGTAATACGTGTCGGACCATTCAATTGGTACTAAAAGGAATATTAAGGCAACGTTCCAATCGTAATTAATTGGCAATTACTATTTTCGATTATTACACGCAATTGGATTCTATAGGAGTTAACTATACAATCGCATTGGTCTGTATCGGCAGGGTTTCTATAGTATCTCTATCGGATTCAATTAGGCTTTGTCCAATTGGCCGCAGAGATGGGCGACGAATATTACAATCGTAATTAAATCTTAAGCTTGTTTAATTAATTTAAATTAATTAAGTTAAAGCTTGTTTAATTAATAACTACTACGAGCATTTGTAATTGAGAAATATTGGATTAGTAATTATTGCAAACATTTGTCATTTAGATTCAATTAATTACCAATTAATCCGAGCATTTGTAATTAAGATCCTGATAATTACTTGCAATCACATTACATGTAATTAGATTACTCAAGTAATTGAATTACTTGAGTAATTCAGTAATTTAATTACTCGAGTAATTTAATTACTCGAGTTATCGAATTACTCGCGTAATCGAATTACTCGAGTAATCTAATTATGCGAGTAAAAGAGTTATCCATTTACGTCGATCATCGAGCTTTAGACTAGTCGTCGGTGCACAAATCTCAATTGCTTCCTCATAAAGGAAGCTATGTTTTCATTTTTAACAATTCCAAGGTTTTAATGAAATATTGTGCAGAATGTTCTAAAACCTCGCAAAATCATATGTAGAGAAAAGTTTTACACACATCACATGTGATTAATAGTTGAGGTTTTTTCCAAATTTCATTAAAAAAATGTTCGGTTGTTTTTTTGTACGCGATTATTTATTTTTTCACAAATGACTGCGCACTCTAGCTCTTACATAGTTTTAGCTATAAGGGCAAAAAGTTGTATACAGATGAAGTATGATCGCCTGATGATCCTTATTAAATTTAGGGAGTATCGATCGAACCGCTTAAATTTTATGTCCCTTTGAATTTGTTGAATTTAATGAAAAATAAGTTCTTTATTACAGACGCAATTTTCCATATTAAATATTCATCTTCGAATAAAATAAGTGGTAGATTCGCGATCAGCGAGGAAAAATACATAAAATATTGTCCCGGAGCATCTAATTGACGAAAAAAAAATATTAGTGCGAATATTGTGCAATCTATAAGCGACGGATTTTTCTCCCATTGTTCACTAAACGATGGGTTTCCATCGTCCCTGTAATTGGGCCGAGTCCGTTATTAATAAAATAAATAAATATTGACACCGATAATATTATTTTTTTTACTGGAGGAAAAATATTTTGAACAGAAATATGAAGTATTAGTAGTAGCAAAAGAAAATTTATTGATACTGCTACACCATTTTTTTTACATCTTTTATCTTATACTAAATTTTATAGCCAAGTATAATCATATAAATTGAGAAAGGGCCATCCACCTGAGTGTTTCAACCTATGGGGTTCCACACAATAAACAATATTTGTACATTTCTCAAACTTTTTTTGTGCACAAACGTCCTTAATTGTATTTCGCGCCTCTTCCTCGAGATCAGAATGTACCATTTCACGTTAGTGTTGCCACAAGCTTCAAAGCTATATAAAAAAAATGTTGAGCCCTCTAGCGACGCGCAGCTCCCGCGCGTCCGCCGACATCTTCATTCTTTCGTTTTGTGTTAACGTCGTCACAGCGTAAAAAATTTTAACATCGCAATAATTAGAACGATGGGAAGAATCGCAACACAACAAATCGGACCAGAAAAAGACCCAAGACAAGAAGGATCATCCGTACCGGAAGCGACGATAGAAAGTTCGGTACGTAAACCAGGGGGTCGACTGAAAATGTTCAGCTCTAACTGGGCATCAGTAACATCCGACCGCTTAATTTTACAATGGATCGAGGGGTATAAGATACCGCTCACCTGTCGTCCGATTCAATCGTCAGCCCCCGCGGAGCCTCGATGTTTGGCGAACGAAAGATCGCTGATTTCCGATCAGATTAATTCGCTGCTCGCGAAAGGGACTATTTAGACGTGTTCTGCCGCCGACGGCGAATTTTTGTCTAGAATTTTTCTTATCCCAAAATCAGATGGCTCTCAACGTTTGATTTTAAATCTCAAGAGTCTCAATGAGTTTGTAAGAACGGAACATTTCAAGTTAGAGGATTGGAAGGTGGCTAAAAGATTGTTAAGTCCAAGTTGTTTTATGGCAACAATTGACTTAAAGGATGCGTATCATCTGGTTCCGGTCGCGCATGCTCACAGAAAGTTCTTACGGTTTCAGTTCGAGGGCGTTCGTTACGAGTATACGTGCCTACCGTTTGGCCTCTCGTCAGCGCCTTATGTTTTTACAAAAATTATGAAGCCGATCGTAGCTTTTTTTGCGAAGGAAAGGGTTGTTATCGGTGATTTACATTGATGATATCCTACTTATCGGACTTTCATATTCGGATTGTGAGAATATTCGCGAGACCTGCTGTCTCTTGATCAAACTGGGGTTTATCATCAATGAAGAGAAAAGTGTAAGGGTGCCTTCACATTGTTGCAAATTTTTGGGGTTCCTTTTTAATTCGAGGGAGATGATAATAGAGCTTCCGAAAAACAAGGTGAAGCATACTCTTGACCTGGTAAACAAATTTAGTTCGCTCCACGAGTGCACAATCCGCGAATTCGCAGCCCTCATTGGCACACTGGGTTCACGGTGCCCGGCGGTGAAGTACGGTACCGTATATTTAAGGAGATTCTAAAGAGAAAGGCTATTAGCGCTCGCGGATAACGAGGATAATTTTGATGCGCGGATGACATTATCGCGGGGGTTGAAACATGATTTTGAGTGGTGGCGAGCAAATATCACTTCGGCCTACTCGCCAATAGCTGAACCCAGCTATGATTTGGTAATTTTTTCGGATGCGTCTTGCACTGACTGGGGCGCTTTCTGTGAGGGGCATCGGAGCCATGATCATTGGAAAACAAATGAGGTCTCCTTACATATTAATCATTTAGAGTTGATGGCTGTTTTTTTCGGCCTGAAGTGTTTTGAAGAAGACAGAGCGAATTGCAATATTTTATTGCGGGATGATAACACCACTGCGATTGCATACATCAATCGCATGGGTGGCAGTCGGCTAGTTGCCCTCAGTGCTTTGGCCAAAGAGATTTGGCAGTGGTGTGAAGCCAGACGTATATGGATCTTCGCGTCATACATTCGCTCTAGCGAGAACACGGAGGCTGACGAGGAATCACGAAAGTTGGAACAGGAAACGGAATATGAATTGTCGAATTTCGCTTACAGAAAAATAGTTAGAGTTTTTGGTCGACCGGAGATCGACCAAATTATTTTTGCATCGAGAGCTAACACTAAGTGCGAAAAATACGTGTCATGGGTAAAAGATCCGGACTCTATCGCAATCGACGCATTTACGATAGATTGGAACCCTTGGTTTTTCTATGCTTTTCCTCCATTTACCTGCATTCTAAGAGTCATACGTAAAATTGCGAGGGAAGGTTCGAGCGGGATTGTGGTTGTACCGTATTGGGAAGCGCAGCCATGGTTCCCGCTGTTTCTTTCATTGCTCGATCAAGAGCCGGTTATATTTGAGCCAAATGTTGATTTGCTCCATTCTTCTCACAGACAACCGCACCCGTTGTGGAAGCGCCTTACCCTGGCTGTAGGCAGTGTATCCGGGAGGCATTCATCCGAAGAGAAACGCCGCGGGAATGTACCGAATTGATGGTCAAGTCGTTGTCCGAGTCCTCAATTCGGCAGTATAATTCAGGATTGAAGAAATGGTGGAGTTTCTGTATGGGGTTACGAATTGACCCATATTCGGGTACCGCACGTGAGGTTTTAATATTTCTCGACAGAGAATTCGAAAGGAAAGCGTCATACGAGTCGCTAAATTGTTATCGTGCGGCGATCGCGCTGATACTCGGACCGGGATTGGGACAAGATGACAAGATTCTTAGATTTTTTAAGGCCGTAGCAAAAGTAAGGCCCGCGGAGCCGAAATATGATTCATCCTGGGATCCCCAGATCGTTATACAGTTTCTTTTTAATTGGTATCCCAACGAGGAGATCAGCCTGGAACAACTCTCGTTGAAGCTCGTGACTCTGTTAGCTTTGGTTACCGGTCATCGCATACAAACTTTATTGCTGATCGATATCAGAAATGTTCAGAGATCGAATGAGAATACAATTGAGATCAAGATCCCCGATCGCATCAAGACTTCGGGGCCAAACAAGAAACAACCCGTATTAAGATTACCTTTTTTTCTGGAGGATAAGTCTGTTTGCGCAGCACCTGCGTTAGAGGTTTATATAGACAGAACTAAAGATGTCCGTAAGGATATATGCAAGTTATTTATTTCATTTAGGAAACCACATAGGATGGTAACCACTCAAACGTTGGGTCGTTGGATAAAGTCGACAATGTATAAGAGTGGTATAAATATAGACATTTTTACAGCGCATAGTACGCGTCATGCGTCGACCTCCGCGGCAAAACGCAAGGGAGTCAATATTGATATAATCCGCAATACTGCAGGATGGACAAAGGACTCAGCCACTTTTGATAAGTTTTACGATCGAATAATAATAGATAATCGGAATCAGTTTGCCAAGGCGGTAATCGACGGGTAAATAGAATTGTTTTGTAGCGATAAGATGCATTGTTTATGAAATAGACTGTTCAGCATAACATTTTGTAAAACAAAAAAAAAAAAATGTTATGGTATATACCTGCCGTAACATTCTTTAAACAGCTACATTCTGATCTCGAGGAAGAGGCGCGAAATACAATTAATGATTAAACGAACTTACCTGTAAGTGAAGTTCTATCATGATTGTATGAGCGCCTCTTCCGAAGAGATCAGTCCCTCCCACCCATTCCTTATCAGGAATTACTCAATAGCGGTTACGGCAGTACTTTAAAGAATGAAGATGTCGGCGGACGCGCGGGAGTTGCGCGTCGCTAGAGGGCTCAACATTTTTTTTATATAGCTTTGAAGCTTGTGGCGACACTGACGTGAAATGGTAGTACTACATTCTGATCTCTTCGGAAGAGGCGCTCATACAATCATGATAGAACTTCACTTACAGGTAAGTTCGTTTAATCATAAATTATTTTCTTGTTAATTGTACAAAAAATATTCGTGAAATTGACAGACGTTTTTGTAAAATAGACATGATTTTTTTGTACAATTAACATGAAAAGTATTACCAGTTTATGTGTCGAAACTCCCAGTACCAGCACAATAAATTTGATTCGAATTTTTATTGCGGTGTAATACGGGAGAGAAAGAGAATTAAAAAAAAATTATCGTCATCGATTATGTCAGAAAGTCCTCGATTGTCATACGGGACAGAGAGAGAGAATATAAAAAATAAAAAAATCATCATCGTTTATGCCGGAAAGATGTCAATCGTAACACGGGATAACGAAAGAGAATAGAACAAAAATTATCGTCATGAATTACGCTAGAAAGACGTCGATCGTAACTCTCCAGCCGAGCCCCGACTCTATATTTCTCTATACTATATTTTTTATCTCTCGAGTATTTATTCTTTTTCCTGCGTCTTTCGTCAAGCGTGACATACACGAGTCAACCACGTACCGCCACTACCAGGAGCTGCATCACGCCGGCTACGTTGTTTGTGGAGGGAAACGTTGGTATCTATTTTACTATGATGCAGAGGACATACTTCAGTGGTATGCTTTTAAAGCATTGGCTTTCAATAATACCCGATCTTCGAGGTGGGTATCCGTCAGCCTGTTAAATTTTGGGATGTCCATCAACGTGGCATAGCTGAAGTGACGCTTCACCGCTGCCGACGACGGTAATGGCGTGTTGTATCGCAAAAAGAGCTTTCGAATTACCAGATAGTCTTTCAATATCTCGAGGTTCTTGTCGGCTCGTGAAATATACTTGCTGATTTCGATTTCAACGTCTCCATGTTGAAGAACCGGATCAACATATCCGGGTGGAGCGAGAGCTTTACCGAAATCAAAGAAATCATCTGCATTTCTAAGCTCGGCTTCTGGTTCTGGACTGTAGCCGCACGGTGCCTCTTCAGTTGCAACTGTCAGAAACAGAGACCGAACTTTTTCTTGAGTTCCTTCGTCTAGAGAAACCAACCAGCGCACTTTGAATTTGGGATGTGTTACAGCCGCAATCGCTGCAAGTTTGCCAGCTTCCTCAATCTCAAAGAATTTTTCGAACCGCGTTTCCAAAGAATTTTCGATTGCGTTAAGCACGGGTTTGCATTGGGCAATTCGGTCTTCAACCGCCAACGCTTCAACTTTCCGTCGAAGGCAAACTAACGTCGGTAGAAGGTACCCGTAAAAGCAGTAGCTTTCACCTTGCAGAACGTCAATTGCTTCAGCAAGCGGTTGCACACACTGCAAATACTCTTCGATGTATTGGAAGTCAGTTTCTCGCAGTGGGTTTGCCAGCTGGACTATTTCGTTCATGTCACGGTGAAGAATTTTGTCTTTTAGAAGAACAATTCTTTTTAAGGAGTCCTACAGGGAGTTCCAGCGAGTCACTACAGGTCGGAGCAACGCTCTGCCCAAATATACCCTCACCGCTTCATTGGTCTTTGGAGATCGCAGTGTCTTCCGTAGCCAATTCCAACGACCGATAGCTTCCGCATGGGCTCGGACGATAAAAGAAGTTTACACATTTTAAGAAAATTCACACGTATTCAAAAAGATTAACAAATTATTTTTCTATGAACAAAAAGTTACATTGCCTCGAAAGGACAAATTAGAAAGTAACTACGACAGATGAGACTACGACAGATGAGACTACGACAGATGAGACTACGACAGATGAGACTACGACAGATGAGACTGCGACAGATGAGACTGCGACAGATGAGACTGCGACAGATGAGACTGCGACAGATGAGACTGCGACAGATGAGACTGCGACAGATGAGACTGCGACAGATGAGACTGCGACAGATGAGACTGCGACAGATGAGACTGCGACAGATGAGACTGCGACAGATGAGACTGCGACAGATGAGACTGCGACAGATGAGACTGCGACAGATGAGACTGCGACAGATGAGACTGCGACAGATGAGACTGCGACAGATGAGACTGCGACAGATGAGACTGCGACAGATAAGCCTGCGACACATGAGACTGCGACAGATGAAAATGTAGCTTCCTCAAAAATGTTAAAAATTGAAATTCTCATGGCGCTTCTCTATAAAAGTTGAAAACTGCAACTTTTATATCGCTTTCTCGTAATATTGGTTTTTTTCACAAAGCTTCTTCTATGAGAAGGCATTTTTTTCGCCAAGATAAAACTTCCTCTATGAGGAAGCAGAAGCAAAATAATTCCTCATATCATTTACGTAAAATTACTTTCATAATTAAATTAATGGAGTAATTAAATTACTCGAGCAATCTAATGCTCAAGGTAATGACTAATTCAACAAAATTTAATAACCATTACCAGTGTAATTAATAATTAACTGAGCTTTCAATTACATAGCAGTTATGTAATTTGCAATTAAATTAAGTCCAATTACAAATTACTCGTGTAATTTGTAATTGGATTTTTTTCCATTAAAAATTTGCCCATCTCTCATTGGCCGCAATACTAGACATTTGGGTCCTATGATAATACGTGTCGGACCATTCAATCGGTACTAAAAGGAATATTAAGGCAACGTTCCAATCAGAATTAATTGGCAACTACCGTTTTCGATTATGACACGCGATTGGATTCTGTACGAGTTAACCATACAATCGTATTGTTCTGTATCGGCACGGTTTCTGTAGTATCCCTATCGGATTCAATTAGGCTTTGTTCAATTCTATATAATAGTCTATAGTAATACATGTCGGACCATTCAATTGATACCAATAGGAATATTAAGACACTGTTTTAATCGGAATTAATTGGCGATTACCATTTTCGTTTATGCGACCCAACTGGATTCTGTAGGAGACCAACGCGAACCATAGGATCGCGTTGGTCTCTATTAGAACGGTTTCTATAATATATTCCCTCCTGTAAAAAGTTGGTGAGCCGATTATATCGAAATTTTCTCGAAAAAGTATCGAAATTTCGATATTGGATTGTTGTATCTTTATTCGTTCTCATTAGTTAGATAGCATTAGTGGCGCTCATAGCAGAACGAGAGAGACACACTCGGAAATCACAGATTCGCATGTCGGGCTCATCCGACATTCATAACGAGCCTTATTCGGCCCTCACTCAACTTTGTAGCAGCTTACTCGTGTATATTATTTTTATATTATATATAATTTATATTATATATAATTTTATATTATATAATAATACCATTTTTAAACAAATATTTTCCCCGAGTCTATCTGGGCTTGTGAGCAGCGCAGCGATTTTATTTTATGCCACAAACAAAGGCTCTCTTACGCGAAAGCATGATTTTTTATATAATATATATATAAGGGGGATTCCATCTGAGTTTGGCCATCCTCCGGCCTGACCCCTTCTAATTCGAGCGAAACTTTTTTCCTGTTTTCATATACGTTCAAAATGGAACATAATTTTTTTTTTAGATTTTTTTGAGGATCCATGACAGAGTAATCAATAATTGAAAATTGGTAGTAACAAAAAAAAAAAATCGAGGCGAGATATCTCTGCATTGGATAGAGGTATCGGGAAATATTAGGGGTGCGATGGATTCGTCTTGAATCATACTTTAACAAGAAAAACAGTCCGTAATCTTTCGAATACATTTGGCATGCTAAAAATCGATTTAAAGTAGAAAAAATGATTTTTCGATTCGTTGGACATTTTTAATTTTTTTGTAAATTTTTTTGAAAGATCTTTGAAAAATATCGGAAATTTTGAGACTTTATTTATTGAAAACATCTATTTTAATATATTTTTATGTAGTATTTGCATGTATCTTCATCAATCACGGAATAATTAACGACTGCGTTCGTAGCGCACATTTTGCTTTTTTTTCAACATATTTCAGTATATTACCAGCGAAATTGGCTTTTATTGTGCCATCCAGTCGGTGAATTTCGATTTCCGTTTTGTTACCTAACTCCGAAATTCTTCATAAAGTTGGCGAGGCCTCTTGTACCCACCACGTCGAATACTTAGCGAACGACTAGCGAGACCCACGATAGCTCAGTCGTTAGAACATCGTTTCAGCTGTTTACGTGTGGGAATGTAAACAGCTGAAGAATGTGTATCGTATAGTGAGGGCTTTGTTATGATGGAAACACATATAAGATCCTTGAGGGACCAAAACAATCGCTGACTTTTACCGAGTAACTTCGAGCACTGACGAACACACTGGCGATAATCCCAATTACATCCAATTCTACTAAAAAGGCAGCGCCACCTGAGATGAACGACGAGCGTATAGTGGTGGGTACAGGAGGCCTCGCCAACTTTATGAAGAATTTCGGAGTTAGGTAACAAAACGGAAATCGAAATTCACCGGCTGGATGGCACAATAAAAGCCAATTTCGCTGGTAATATACTCAAATATGTTGAAAAAAAGCAAAATGTGCGCTACGAACGCAGTCGTCAATTATTCCGTGATTGATGAAGATACAATCAAATACTACATAAAAATATATTAAAATAGATATTTTCAAAAAAAAAAAAAAAAAATTATATCTTTTAAACCGTAAGAGATACCATAATCGCTGAGGTCTCAAAATTTCCGATATTTTTCAAAGATTTTTCAAAAAAAAATTACAAAAAATTAAAAATGCCCAACGAATCGAAAAATCATTTTTTCTACTTTAAATCGATTTTTAGCATGCCAAATGTGTTCGAAAGATTACGGACTATTTTTCTTGTTAAAGTATGATTCAAGACGAATCCATCGCACCCCTAATATTTCCCGATACCTCTATCCAATGCAGAGATATCTCGCCTCGAATTTTTTTGTTTTGTTACTACCAATTTTCAATTATTGATTACTCTGTCATGGATCCTCAAAAAAATCTTTAAAAAAATGATGTTCTATTTTAAACGTATATGAATACAGGAAAAAAGTTTCGCTCGAATTAGAAGGGGTCAGGCCGGAGGATGGCCGAACTCAGATGGAATCCCCCATATATTTTATTTTTATTGTATTTTATTGTAACATTACATTATTTTATTGTACAATAATAACATAATTATTTTTATTTATAGAACGCGTATTACAATTATTGCATTTTTTTTCAACGTAACATCAGATTTTTTTTTATAATTATCTTAAATTAAATAAATTGAGGAACTTTTTTTTAATAAAAAAATTTAAACTGTTAAAACACAGCAAAATGAACATTTTATCTTTTTTTCTTTGCAAATTGCATGCAAATTATTCAATTATTTTTTAAAAAAGAAAAAATACAATTCTTCACTGTTTAAACGAACGCTGCGTCTTTGACGGAGGTGCTGAAATTTGCAAAAGAAAAAAAAAACCAACTCGTAGCTGTCTAACCGATACGCTGCCTCTTTGCCGGAGGTACTGTTATGTTGAACATTTGTTCAGGATCGTAGGGCTCTTCGTCTGTTGTCATAACATCACTGCCCGAAACCACTCGCAAGAAGACGTAGTTGGAAAACTCCACAGTTCCAACGATCTTAATCGGTGAACCTTTCCGGAGACCTGCTGGAAGCCCGGATAGCGACGTAAGTCACACCTCCAATTTCCAAACTCCGTTTGTGATGGAGCCGAATCCATAGGACGATTGATTATTAAAATGCCGGGATTCTCGGAAATTGAACTTTATCCAGCCGGTGACGGCTGTAATAAAAATTTTAAAAAACCATTGATTTTTAAAAATTTAAATTCTATAAAAAAAAACCCCAAATATTTAACTCACCGATCTTTTCACCCTCTTTCTCTGCGATTTCGTCCCAAGCGACAACCGGGATATGGACATCTGGTGTCGCAATCTCCCGTTCTCCAACAACTTCGACCTCGGTGACTTTCCGAATATTCAATTCGAAGTGCACGTTCCCAAGATTGTAGCGTGCGTTCTGGAAGGCTTTGGCCTGTGCCCCGTCGATGTGAACGATCTGTAAACAAAAAAAAGAGCGAATCGATCGCATCAATATTGAAACGATAACATTAATGACCACAAATCAAAGAATAAGGTTAGGAAACTTTAAGGAAAAAAGTTAGGAGCTTACCTGGTCCATTTCGATGATCTCAGCCATTCGATCGGCTTCCTTCTCCCATGCCACGCACTGGACACGCTTGCCGGTGTTGTTGTTCAGAACAAACTTAAACACCTTCAATTGCTTGGTGAGCCCAACCATTTGACTCCCTGGAACAACGTCCACATAGGCTTTCAGCTCACTGTAAAGGAAATAAAAACGTTTCCGAATTGTAAATAGTCCGAATCGTACAAAATCCGAATTGCAAATACTCCGAATTATAAATACTCCGAATTGTAAATAATTTTCGAATTGTAAATAATTTTCGAATTGTAAATAATTTTCGAATTGTAAATAATTTTCGAATTGTAAATAATTAATTTGCTCATCTTCTATATATAATTTCATCACTTCCGTATTTATGTAAATAATCTGTTTTTTTTACCACAAATCTACTCACATGTTATCGTCAGCGATTGCGATATTCTCGATCGCCGCGTTGGATGAATACACCGCCAAGTTCACGAGGTTTCTGATATTCATATCTGCTTGAAATTGACGGGCTGTTACATAAACGTTCGTTCGTTTATATTGTCATGATAGTAAGGCGTACCGCTGGTCATGATCGACAAATTGAAAAAAAAATCCTCCTCATCACGAAGATTGCGCGCGAAAATTTAAAAGAAATAAAAAGAAATTAACGTGCGAAAGCGAATAAAACTTCGAATAATTCGATTTGCTCTTGCCCCGCTGGTCGTCGGTTAAAGTTAAAAAACATAAACCTCAGCCAGTTGTTACCTTCGCGTAAACGTATCCGGATTATAATCAGGGTCAGGATTCTGTCGCTCGATTGGTAGCGAAGCTGGCGGCCCGATCGATGTATATATCAGGTCGATTTATATATATATATTGTGATGATACCTTTTCGTGTAGTCTCCCAAAACTGGGTCGATCGGGGAGTAAGCGGGGGTGTAGGGAAGGGGGAAATAACGGTCCGAAGTTTTGTGTAGAAAACTAAAATATTATATTCTTCAATAGGTCAACGTGGCAAAAATAACAGGTGAAATGATAATCGGGGAGGGAAATGAGAAAAGAGCTTAACAGCGTTAATCGAAGTTAACAATCGAATAAAACAAAATAATAGGGGGAACGGAATAGTCAAATAATAATCGCTATAACTGACTTGAAAGAGCTTATACAAAAAAAAAACGATGTTTATCATAAGTATCGGGACGGCAGGGGGTTGGGGTCGGTCGCACGGAAAAAGGGGGCTGGCCGGTGAAACACTCTACACAAAAACCTCGATCGGGCTAAATCGAAACTCAGGAGAAAAATAAGAAAACTCAAAAAATAGTAATGAAACTCGAAAAATGATTAAACTCAAAATAAATTGTCAATTGTTGTTTTTGGGCGCCAGCTACTTTCTCGGCGTAGCACCGTAACTCACAAAAAAAAAAGAAAGACAATAGGCAAATTTGCGCGGCACGCGGCTAGCAAGGAACGGGGGGGGGAGGGGGATGAGACTTCTCAGGTCGGGGACACTGTTCCAGGGCTTCTTGACAAATTACCTCGGCACACAAACTGGTAAAAATTACAATAATAAAAATCGGTAAATACTCGCAAAAAGGCGTCTCGGGGAACGGGGAAAAATAATAATAACTTATAGGAACGCACGCGGAAAAATCCCGCGAATACCACCACTCACGCGCACGTGTTCGGATATCTCGAAAAAGGTCGGCGCACGTGGCGGCCGGTACTCGACGGTCGAAAAAGTCACAAAAAAAAAACGCTTACAATTTCCAAAAAAGAGGGCACGGGTAAATGTTCAGGGGTCGGGAAGATGGGAAAAATCGAGAAAGGGGCAGGCGGGGGAAAACTTATGCGCTACTCACGCAACCTGGTCACTCGTAAAATATCGGTTACAACCGTCCGATATTTCGCACAGTATTCCTCTCAATATTCCTCGATTTGCCGGGTCGTCAATATTCCTTTTAAGCCAAATCGTGTCCTTGGGCGATGGCTTATTGGTCGGTACTCTCCGGGAAGGAGTCTTGCTCTCGACGGGGACAGCCGAGTCGTCTTAAAATGTCCTTAATATCTCTTAATATTTTCGCTCTGATCACACACACACTCTCTTTCACACGCCTGGGCTCGAAGTGATGTCGGCCGTGCTTCTTCCGGCTTCTTCTCCGACCTTAGGGTCGGTCTTGCAAGTGAGCGTGTGGATGTCGGTTTTTGATTGGTTGGTTTCGGGACTGGCTGCTGGTGGGCGTCGGGATTGGCCGCGCGGCCGTGCTAATATTTCGTCGCGACGGAAGACTCGTCGCGACGTTCGGCGCGCGCACCCTCGTCATCGATTTGCCCATCGATCGGCGAGCAGTTCCTTGCGTCGGGAGGTGGCGGTTCCAGGCGGCGAGTTGGCGAAGTGTCTCCTGTGACAGATCGCGGCCGAATAGTGTGTTTCCCTCGACGACACACCTCGTCGGTTTAAACTCGGCAATCCGAGCCGAGAGGGTGTCGCCGGGTTCTTTGGTGTTGGTGGACGAGTCGGAAAGGAGGCTCCGACTCGTCAGGATTTTCCCCAGGGCTGGCAAGGTCGGACTGGGATTTTCGGACTGGTCTTCAATTTTGAGGTTAGTGCTTGAAAGGTCTGCCGGTATATAATTTTGTGGGCTGTTTAGGTTGTTGGGGGTCGATCAGGCTTCGCAGGGGGTCCATTTCCCTCCTGGATGGTCTGCGATGGGTCTGCGGTGTCTTCGATGGGTCTTCGGTGTCTTCGATGGGTCTGCGGTGGCTGCGCTGGGTCTTCGGTGGGTGCATCGAAGGGCTGACGGGGCCTTCGATAAGTGAGTTTGAGGTCTGACGGGGAGGTAGGGGATGAAGGTCAGTCAGGGAAAGGGGTTAACAAAGTTACTAATCGTTGCTTAAATTGTAGTCCTAATTCCTGTTTATTCCCTAGGTGAGTGGTGGGACTCCGAGCCAGGCAGCGGGAAGAACTTGTGACGTGCCACGTCACAACTCCCCCCCACTTGCCGAAAGTTCGTCTCTCGACAACTTGAGCAACATGCATACTGGGGATGTACGGGGGTGGGCCTCTGGGAAAAGGGGAAGAGGTTGGGACTGGCGGGTTGGCAAATGTAAAGGGCAGTCTTGTAATCGTAATAATACCGTTCTTTTTCAGTCTTATACTCTCCTTTGCATCGTGGTTACAACTTAACCCTCTTTAAAACCAAAGGAGAACAAAATCATCGCGCAGTGGTCATTTTGGACCCAAATAATAAACGAAAGAAAACAAAATAACATGATTGGCCTCTTGGTGGCAAGTACTGGGGGGTGGGGGATTCATAAGAAAAAGAACGGGACGGGGAGTGACATTATAATCAGGGGAATAGCGGATCAAAGGGTGAAAAACTAATATACAGCGTAGGGAAAAAAAGGGTTCAGAAAAATTCTTTTTTTGCGGGGCGGTCTAGGGCGGTTTTTGATGCGGGTCTGGCATTTTTGGCAATCGGTGGCCGGGGGGGGGGGGGGGGGTGGGGGCTGACTGGGTTCTGGTTTTTTTTCGGGGGTGGGTTTCTGGGAAGGGGGAGGGCAAATGATTTCTCCATGTATGGTCTCGAATTGAACTTCACTTAATACTGCTCGTATAATTCACAAGCTCTTTAGTAAACTTCTCGAGTGTTACTGGGTAAGTAGCACGAGAATCTGAGAAACGAAATAACAAGAAACCTAGTGAAAGGGCTTAATCTCGCACTGACAGTGCCTTACATAATCGGGAATCGTATCCGGGGACGTGCAATGGTCAGGTGGGGGTACTTTGGGGCAATTCTATATGTCATATCTTGACCTCTGGGAATGTTGGGAACTCTGGGAACTTCGGGAACTCTGGGAAGACCCTGTACTTAATGTACACTCCGAGGGTCCTATACTCAGTGTACTTTGGGAACTTTGAAGGCTTATGGGTCGAGCGGGGGAACGGGGGTAGGTTTGGGGATACTGAGGGTAGATTCCGGGGCAGCAGGGGACACGCAGGTCGGGTGTGGGCCACGCTCGGAATTTTGGGGGCGGTGAAACAAGGGAATTAGGGTGGGGAAAGGGTACTCGAGGGGTTTTAGGTACTGGGTCAGGCGGTCGGGGACTTATGAATCTCGGGATCCTTGGGGTGAGTCTTCTGCCTCTTGGAGTGCGGGGTTCGACGCGATACGCGCAAATGTTGTTTGCCGGTAAACGTCGCGGGAAAAACCGCGGATCCAAGTACTTCCTTAATGCTGGGACTTCTGGGCAGGGAGCAGGGCACGGTACGGGGTGTGCCATGAGAGGGGGTATGTGAGAGGTGGAGGAGAAGGAAGGGGACGTGAAACCAGATTCTGGGGAATTCGTATTACTCCTATTTTTATAGGCGGGCTTTCTTACGATTGGGGAGGCTTTGGGGTGATAACGGGGTTCGGTTTGGACAGACTTGTTTTCCGAAGGTCTGGGGGAAACGGGGTTAACAGGGCTTGACTCTACTTTACTATCTTTTACGAAGGGGCTTGGACTTAGTTGAATCTCGTTGGGTGAGGTCTTCTCACCCACGACTGGACTGTAACCCGGGCCTCGCTTTAGCGCAGCAGCCTTCAGCCGCTTTGCTCTCTGAAGACGGGAGATCGACGTTAGTTTTACAAGAAATTTTTCTCCCGCTTCAGTCCGATTTCCGGTTACTCTCGATATAAACTTTTCTAATTGGGTCTGGGGTTTCTCCTTTCGGACTGTACGGTGTGTTGGGGGTAAAATCAAGCAAAAGGAAGGGGACTCTGTTGTCGGGGCGGGGGTGACTGGGTTCGGGGGCAACTCTGGATTCACTGTCTCCTCGCTGAGGTCTATTAACAATCCTTCTGATTCGAAATTTGAGGTAACGGTAGGGGCTTCTACTATTGGGGCGGGGGTTGGGTCTACGGTATTTGGGGGAGGGTGGGGACTATCCTTTTGACCGGGGCTTCTGTTATATTTTACGGAGGTCTGTTCTTTATCACGTTCGGCGAGTGCCACTCGTAGGGTGCACGGGGCTTCCGAACCACGTTCGTCTGTTAACGGATCCCATTCCGTGGGCACTTCCGGGAATCGTCGGCGGATGATGGAACGTAAATAACGGTCAATCATTTCGTCCCTCGTGCCGTATGCACTCAAACCAGCTTGGTCACATAATCTGAGTAAATCGGTTACATTGGGGAGGGCCTGTAGCGTGCGAAAAATTTGGTCAATCTGGGCTTGGGTTTCGGTAGTGGGGGCAGGGCGTATGGGGGCAGCAAGGGTTAACGGGGTTGCGGGTTTGGGTCGGGCGGGTTGTGTTTTGGACGTAGTGATGCAGGGCGACAGGGCTGGGGTGACTTGTAGATGGGAGGTAAGGTGTTCCATGGCAAAATAGATGCAATAATCAGGGTGTGTATGGGCGAGGGGGGGGTGTACTTACTTGCCAACAATAGAATTCGCGAGTGGTGGTAATTCGCGAAACAGCGGCAAAAAAAAGAAACAATTATTCAATATAGGGGGTACAAGGGGGGGAGGGTATGTTCTGTGCCGAGGTGAGCACTCTTTATCAGCTTCAGAAAAAAAATCCCCACTCGAGGAGCGAAAGGGTCGCTGCCCTCGAGGGTACTAAATTAAAAAGAAAATTTAATTAATTTAATTTTTTTTTTTTTTCTGATATTACAGGGCCCCACGTTGGGCGCCACTTTGTGATGATACCTTTTCGTGTAGTCTCCCAAAACTGGGTCGATCGGGGAGTAAGCGGGGGTGTAGGGAAGGGGGAAATAACGGTCCGAAGTTTTGTGTAGAAAACTAAAATATTATATTCTTCAATAGGTCAACGTGGCAAAAATAACAGGTGAAATGATAATCGGGGAGGGAAATGAGAAAAGAGCTTAACAGCGTTAATCGAAGTTAACAATCGAATAAAACAAAATAATAGGGGGAACGGAATAGTCAAATAATAATCGCTATAACTGACTTGAAAGAGCTTATACAAAAAAAAAACGATGTTTATCATAAGTATCGGGACGGCAGGGGGTTGGGGTCGGTCGCACGGAAAAAGGGGGCTGGCCGGTGAAACACTCTACACAAAAACCTCGATCGGGCTAAATCGAAACTCAGGAGAAAAATAAGAAAACTCAAAAAATAGTAATGAAACTCGAAAAATGATTAAACTCAAAATAAATTGTCAATTGTTGTTTTTGGGCGCCAGCTACTTTCTCGGCGTAGCACCGTAACTCACAAAAAAAAAAGAAAGACAATAGGCAAATTTGCGCGGCACGCGGCTAGCAAGGAACGGGGGGGGGAGGGGGATGAGACTTCTCAGGTCGGGGACACTGTTCCAGGGCTTCTTGACAAATTACCTCGGCACACAAACTGGTAAAAATTACAATAATAAAAATCGGTAAATACTCGCAAAAAGGCGTCTCGGGGAACGGGGAAAAATAATAATAACTTATAGGAACGCACGCGGAAAAATCCCGCGAATACCACCACTCACGCGCACGTGTTCGGATATCTCGAAAAAGGTCGGCGCACGTGGCGGCCGGTACTCGACGGTCGAAAAAGTCACAAAAAAAAAAACGCTTACAATTTCCAAAAAAGAGGGCACGGGTAAATGTTCAGGGGTCGGGAAGATGGGAAAAATCGAGAAAGGGGCAGGCGGGGGAAAACTTATGCGCTACTCACGCAACCTGGTCACTCGTAAAATATCGGTTACAACCGTCCGATATTTCGCACAGTATTCCTCTCAATATTCCTCGATTTGCCGGGTCGTCAATATTCCTTGTAAGCCAAATCGTGTCCTTGGGCGATGGCTTATTGGTCGGTACTCTCCGGGAAGGAGTCTTGCTCTCGACGGGGACAGCCGAGTCGTCTTAAAATGTCCTTAATATCTCTTAATATTTTCGCTCTGATTACACACACACTCTCTTTCACACGCCTGGGCTCGAAGTGATGTCGGCCGTGCTTCTTCCGGCTTCTTCTCCGACCTTAGGGTCGGTCTTGCAAGTGAGCGTGTGGATGTCGGTTTTTGATTGGTTGGTTTCGGGACTGGCTGCTGGTGGGCGTCGGGATTGGCCGCGCGGCCGTGCTAATATTTCGTCGCGACGGAAGACTCGTCGCGACGTTCGGCGCGCGCACCCTCGTCATCGATTTGCCCATCGATCGGCGAGCAGTTCCTTGCGTCGGGAGGTGGCGGTTCCAGGCGGCGAGTTGGCGAAGTGTCTCCTGTGACAGATCGCGGCCGAATAGTGTGTTTCCCTCGACGACACACCTCGTCGGTTTAAACTCGGCAATCCGAGCCGAGAGGGTGTCGCCGGGTTCTTTGGTGTTGGTGGACGAGTCGGAAAGGAGGCTCCGACTCGTCAGGATTTTCCCCAGGGCTGGCAAGGTCGGACTGGGATTTTCGGACTGGTCTTCAATTTTGAGGTTAGTGCTTGAAAGGTCTGCCGGTATATAATTTTGTGGGCTGTTTAGGTTGTTGGGGGTCGATCAGGCTTCGCAGGGGGTCCATTTCCCTCCTGGATGGTCTGCGATGGGTCTGCGGTGTCTTCGATGGGTCTTCGGTGTCTTCGATGGGTCTGCGGTGGCTGCGCTGGGTCTTCGGTGGGTGCATCGAAGGGCTGACGGGGCCTTCGATAAGTGAGTTTGAGGTCTGACGGGGAGGTAGGGGATGAAGGTCAGTCAGGGAAAGGGGTTAACAAAGTTACTAATCGTTGCTTAAATTGTAGTCCTAATTCCTGTTTATTCCCTAGGTGAGTGGTGGGACTCCGAGCCAGGCAGCGGGAAGAACTTGTGACGTGCCACGTCACAATATATATATATACTAGTGGAGCTGGTGGCTCGCGCGCTTCGCGCGCTCGCATATGAATATACATGCATCACAAACACTAATTCAATATTTGTAAACGCAACAATATAAAAATATAATTATCGTTTCTTTTCGAAACGTAAAATATAAATCTTAAATTCCCCCTTCATCCTCCACAATGTGTTAAGATAAAGGAGAAACTCATTTATATTATCGTTTCCACACCACTGTGCAGTAGATAAATCGGCGCGTTTTTTTTTTCGTTTAATTCCCCCGACTTTTGATTTAAATTGAAATTCTAGTTACTATCGTTTAATAACAATAACTTTATTTCCAATTACAATCAAATGTCTGACTAATCAAACGCAAGTTGTTTCCCCTGTAGGCCTAATCAACTTGATAATTTCTCCAATGTCGTTGACATTATAGAGAATCAATTAAAAGAAATATATCAAAAATGTACATATTTTTGTAAATTCAAATTACTTCATAAAAAACAAATTACATATACAAAGTAAATGGTCAGGATACCGACACACAACAGCCAGGTGAATAATCACCGGCGCACAGCAGCCAGGTAAGATTCGAATCACTGGCGCACAGCTGCCAAGCGATCAACCATTTTTTTAATTAAATATTTCTTTCCATACAACATTATTAATTACATCAGAGTCTTCGGAGTCATTTTGTATAAATAATTGATCCGGATTTTTACATCTCGATAACGCTACATATAATTGACCATGAGAAAATAATGGTCTGTGAAAATATATACCAACCCTTTCCAGGCTTTGACCTTGAGATTTGTTGATAGTTATAGCAAATGCCAAAACAATGGGAAATTGTCTACGATATAAAATAAAAGGTAATGATGAAAATTCTCCAGTATCCGAAATTATTCTCGGAATAAAAACACATTTACCATTTCGCGTACCAGTGATTATCTCTACTTTAATATTATATTTAAATAATCCGATAATTTTCATCCTTGTCCCATTACATAATCCATCGTTTACACTTAAATTTCTAATAAGCATCACGATGGCATTAACTTTCAATGTTAATTTATGAACCGGAAGTCCTGGAAATCTCAAAGAATTTAAATATTCAATTGGATAATCTAAGTCAGCATCACTATCGGCTTGGTCAACACTCTTATGTTTTGCATAATCAATGCTATAATATACTCTTTCCTCGTTATTTATTTTTCCTAATATTTTATCATTTAATTTATACACATCATCGTTGTGGCAAGATAAAATAGCGCGACTTGATAAATCATCATTTGTATTAATTATGGAACCATATATTGTTGTACAAATGTCATCAGTTTTCCAATTTTGTGGAACTTCTAATGTCTTTATACTACCTCTGCCAATCTTTAATAAAAACGCCGAAAAACGGCGATCACACGCACGCATATTTTGACGTAACTTCATAATTTTAAATTGGCTCCATGTACTCGAAAATTTAACCGTTTCATTGATAATTTTAAATTTTGTACCATTTTTTACAACGGGAAGTATTTGCCGAAAATCTCCACCTAATATTATTAATTTTCCCGCAAATGGCAGGTTATCGATATTACAACAATCACGAAGAGTTTTATCAACGATTTCTAACGCTTTTCTCGGTATCATCGAAGCTTCGTCCCAAATAATAACATCGCATTCTCTCAATCTTTTTTTATCAGATGCTAATAAAAATGATGTTTCCACACCCGTTAAATCCAACGGTAATTTAAAAGTCTTATGACTTGTCATTCCCCTTGGTAACAAAATGGATGCAATACCCGTCCATGCCATTGATAACACTTTCTTTCCAATCCCCAAAAAATAATAAATCAAAGTTTTATAAAGAAAAGTTTTCCCCGTACCCCCAGGACCATCAATATAAATCATTTTTCTATTACACTCTTTAGTTATATAATCAAAAATATACTTTTGATCACCATTCAACTGTGTAATCAATTTATTGGCTATTATTTCATGAGACTCCCTCTCTTCTTCATCATTTTCAAAAGTAATTTTCATCGGGTTCTGGGAGACCAAAATCCAAACATCGCATATTCTCCACCTTAAAAATTTTATTAATTTCATGCAAGGCTCTATTTTCGTTATCATCGACAAAACCTTCACAAAAGAATTTTTTAAATTTACTCCAAATTTCATACGATAATACAAAATTATCAGAAATAACAAACCACGCAAAAAATTTACGCAATTCTGTAGGCATCATGATGGCACATGCTTCATCAAAAATAATAAAAATCTCTCTATCACTTTCAACTAATCCCATCGCTATTGCCGCTTCTTTAAAAGTATTGTAACATACTCCTTCATAAGTTTTTAAATCATTAAAACACGTTGCTCCTTTCATACGATGTAATATTAATTTCAAATGAAAACGTTCTACATCCTTCGGACTAACACTCACAACACGACCAATTGCTTTCGAATATACACGACGTTTTACCCATATTTTTTTCATCGAATCAAATAAATAATGTTTTGGAATGTCACTATAAAAAAATGTCCTTGCACTCTCATTCTTTTTATTTAATTTAAACCACGCGGTTAAAGTTGTCTCATTTTTAATCAAAGCATTTTCCTCTTTCGTCTCTTCAAAAACAATTCTTTGTTGGTTTTCCATATGAAGTGCTAAGCGAACAATCGGATGAGATTTATCTGATAATGGCAATTGTTCTATACGCCAAGCAGCTTCCATAGGACTAACATAACGGCTGTCGATATAGTCAGAAATTTCACCATACGTCTCTTTGTTAACATTTCGCTCATTTTTTTTAATTTTTATGTACGCACGATCATGCCCTTTGTGTAAATATTTATAAATATATTTAATACTCATTATAGAAGCACAATATTCCACATTTACGTGACATTTATACTTCTTCAGAATTTCTGGGTTATACGGAACTACCATCGAATTATCTACGGGTACAGAATATCCATCAATTTTTTTATTATAAACGTATCCGACGTTACGGTTATCTCTGCGTCGATATTTTGGAAACCCATTTTTCTCAAATTCAGTAGAATCTTGAAATTGTTTAGGAAATTTTTTAACACATATATCTTTTTCGTTATCAACACATGGAGAATGACTTGTATGAGGACCATGTAACATATGTCTGATAACTAATTCTTGTAATTCCAAATCACCAAAAGGAATTTCTGCATTTATATGTTTATCAATGGCTTCCGGAGTTGTCAATTTGTCTTTATAATCTAGAACAAACAACAAATGTGCATGAGGTAATCCTCGTTTTTGAAACTCAATTGTGTAAACATACGCTAAGATATTCCCAAATAATTTTCCACTTAACACATCAGCCAAAAGAGCACGCAATTTAGAATAAAATAAACGAACGGTAATATTTGGAATGTCATTACACGTTGTCCCAAATGGAAATTGTTTTACCACTCTCTGTAGTTCTGGCCAATTGGGATTACAGGTCATCGTTATAAATAAATCTGGTCTACCGATTGTTCTAACCATGGCCATAGCATCTTGGTAATTTTGTTGCATATTTCTAGGACTACCTAAATACGTAGACGGTAAAACAAAAACATTACCCAAACGTTCTGCATTGAAATTATCAGAGTTATTTAAAACACTACGTGCCACGTGATCAACTATTCCTTGATAACACTCAATACGGAGCTTTTTTTGATTATATCTAAAAAAATTTAATCTATTACTTTCTATAATGATATATGCTTGAATTACATATTGTTGGGTCAATCGACCACAAAATAAAACCGGATTAAACATTTCATGAGGCCTATAAGCCTGTAACTCCCCCCCCCCCCCCCCCCCATAAGCAAGCTCCCGGGCGGCCACGGTGACGATACTGACGGCGGAACGAGATCGCCGGACGGGCCTGCCGAGAGACCAGTGGCGCCATCCGACGGGATCGCGGGACGACATGATCAATCAACGACGTCGCGCTCGCGCCGAAACTAAGGACATCGAGGATTCGGAAGCACAAAAGCGCCATCCCGCGGAACAAGGGCGAAGACGAGCTCAAGGCCAACAGAGAGGAAAGACGAGGGAAAATCGGCACACCTGATTGGCCAAAAGTGACGACACGGCTAATATCGCACGGCACCAACAGAGACACCATTAGCTCAGCGGGTAATGCCGGAAATGCGTCAGGGAAATATCGGCTAGGCATTGGAGGGCGAGGGGAGCTCCCCGCAGAGAACCAATCATAAAAATTAATATGCACGGAGCGCACGCAGACGCGAATCCGCCAAATTCCCCCAAAATCAACGAAGGGGAAGGGCAAAATCGGGGTATAAAAAGGCCATCATCAGTTCTTCGATTATCAGTCAACGATCTACTTTACCAGCGGACAACTCTCAAGGACTACCAGTGAAAAGTACACAGTGAGTAAATTTGAAATAAAAGTGAATTGTGCAAAAGTGGACTCGTAAAGTTTGTGCCGATTGGAACTTGTAAAAAGCGTGCTGGTTTGGACTTATAAAATTTGGGCCGATTTGAACTTGTAGAATTTGCGCCGATTCGGACTTATAAAGTTTGTGCCGTTTCGAACTTATAAAATCTGTGCCGATTCGGACTCGTAAAATTTGTGCCGCTTCGAACTTATAAAATCTGTGCCAATTTCAAACTTATAAAAAATTGTGCAACGCTGGACTGGTAAAAATCGAACCATTGTGCCGAACTCGGAGATATGACATTACGAGTGAACAAAACCGCATGACATTCGCAAGTGACCGGGCGGCTAAAAGTGACATTCAGAGGGACTGGTAAAATGACCAAAGTGACCGTCAGAAAAGCCTCGAGTATCACGGGATAATCCGATAACTCCAAGGACAGCAAAAGGCATACTCAGCAAAAGGTTCACATCTCCGGAAGACGATTCTACCATCAGATTAAGGTAAAAACGTCCATTGCGGAAATAAACACCAATTGCAATTCGCGAGGTGAACGGGCTGTCACCGTCGATCGCCGTGCCGTGACGTCACAACGAGACAGCAGAGCGCGACGACGGGCTGGATTCAGCGACGATCGGGAAGCTGCCCGCACATGCGTCGTACGGCTCATACGTGAATAAATTCTGTCACTTAATATTCTGACTTCAAGCAAGTAAATTATTCGAGATAAAAAGAAATAAAATCCGAGTATTAGAATAATCGATTTCCACACATTTTGTGATCAACGGAAATAAATTGCTTGGACGATAATAAAGAAACGAGACAATTCAAGAAAGAGAAAGACCTGTAATTATAGGAGAACTTGTCAATTGATAAATAAAAATTAGTATCGTTTCACTTAAAAAACGTCTCTGACACACCAACCCATAATTCCTAGACGCTCGAGTCCACGAATCCCTCCGTTTGAGTGCCCGTCCCTCTTAAGGAGGTGCGCAAATCCGGAGAATTATTGTAAAAGGCATTTGCTCCTGTTACAAGCCAAACGATACGAATAAAACTGAAGAGCTGTGAGTCTTTTTGTCTTATTATTGTATTGTCTCAATGATGGATTCCAACCCAAATCTCCACATGGAAACATTACAGGAAATGTCATTGGGTCAACATGAAACGACAATTTATTCAAATATGTTTGAGAATCAACACCTTGAGGCGGACACTTTGGATAAACACACAGATCAAAACATGTTGGAATTTCACCATCTTTTGATACGATTAACGCTGCACATTCCGCAGTGGATGGTACATTATATGGATGTTTGTTCGAAGTAACATTACGAACAAAATACAAACAATATTCTGACAGTTCATCATCTTTCGTTAACTCATACAAATTTTTATATTTTTTAGCATATGGATTGACATCATTCAATACTTTAGTTATAATTTCCATGTGTGTTTTAGACAAATTATTATTTTCTTTTAACCTTCGTTTAATCGCTTCATAATCATCATAAATATATATTTGACCTCCATGTGGAGTTTCCCCATTTTCAGTAACAATACTATTGGGAGTCACGTGACAAACTTGACCTTGAATCTTTAAATTATAAATTCCCGTTTTAAACTCATCCACCACATTAGCATGAAAACTTGCAAACGAAAAGCGACTATTATAATAACGAATTAACTGTCGATATTGTCGATCACGTAACAATACATTTTTCAAATTGTCATCGTAATAACTCAAGGGTGGAAGTTTCACTTTTCCAAAATGACAACAACTTTTTTTTGAAAATTCCTCATTCCAAAAAACAGCTGAACAATAAGGGCACTTATAATCCATGTCTCCAAAATCTGAGTATAATGTTTTATGAGGCCATAATTTTATAACTTTTTGAACGTTTCTTCTTTTATCGATTCGTAATTTTGGCATATTCCCAACTGTATCTTTTTTCCTCTTTTTAATTAAACGATCTTCGTTTAAGTTTACTACCAAGTCTTTTTTTTTTTTGTCTAAACGGTTTTTACCCATATTTTCAGTTAAATCTTTTCCCCTTTTTTTACTTAAACGGTTTTTACCCATATTTTCAGTTAAATCTTTTTCCCTTTTTTTACTTAAACGCCTTTTATCCATATTTTCAGTTAAATCCTTTTCCCTTTTTTTACGTAAACGCTTTTTATCTATATTTTCAGTTAAATCTTTTTCCCTTTTTTTACCTAAACGCTTTTTATCCATATTTCCAGTTAAATCTTTTTCTCTTTTTTTATCTAAACGCTTTTTAAATAAATTCTGTACCAAGTCTTTCGCTTTTTTTTAAATCAATCGCTCGGAGGTCATGTTCTCGACAGTGTCTTTAATTTTTTTCCTTTGCAATTGTTCTTCGTTCATATTTTCGATAGTATCTTTTTTTCTTTTCTTACTCAAACGATCCTGATTCATACCTTCAACTCGATCCGATTTTTGTTTCTTAGACAACACAGATTCCGATAAATTATCTACTTGTCTTTTCCGATTAATCAAGTCTCTGTTCTTTTTATAATAATTACGGTCGTACTCTCTTTTATAATTTTCCCAAAAATTTAAATTGTCATTCTTTATCACATCATAATGACCAGCATCAATCGTACCTGATAACAAAACAGTTAATTTCCCATTATTACAACTGTTTCCTAATTCACTCGGAGGTGAACCATCGTCTCTTCAAATCAACACCTGTACGTTATAAATTTGCACGAACGATTGGATTTCCACTTCCCCTCCATAAACACTATCTTTGGACATATGCGCCCTGTATGTATTAACATCTGTAATCGCTGTACCATACGATTCATCACCTATTACGAACGGCTCGTAAATTGACCAGTTTTTGATAACGTTTGATACAATTTTCAATCTAACCTGTCTATGTTTTTCTTGATCGTTATATAAAAAATATGAAAAAGATCTAAACAAACAATTACCATCTGGCCTGATATATTCTTCCATACCAAACTTGTTGATATCCGTTATCGACTTGCAATACGTTGAAGAATTTATTAATAAATATACGTATTAAAAAAGAACTTACGTATCCATTTAACACCTTGTTCTGATTGTATCTACATAAATAAGACAAAATATCAAAGATAAAAAAAATATATGTATCACCTAAAATAAAATAAAAAAAAATCTCTCACAAATACCATCAAGCAGACAGAGAGATAAAAAAATAAAGAAAGAAGAAAGGAAAGAGACAAAAGATTACATACAACAAAGATACGACAACAATACAATTAAAAAAAAAAAAAAAAAATAAACGTTACCATGGGACAGAGACCATTGGTAATATTAAAAAAAAAAAAAAACAAACAAAAACAAAAGTGACAAAAGTGAGTGAAATAAAATAAATAAAATTAATAAAATAAATAAACAAATTCTATAAAAAAGAATTAATACAAACGAAGAAAGTGATAGAGAGGTAGGGAGGAGTAGAGAGATGTGGAGAGATGCAAAGAGAGACAAAGATAGGTTAAAAACAATAATAATAATAAATTGATAAACAAATAAAAAAAAAAAGATTAATAAATAAATAATCAAATAATCAAATAACAATAAAAAATAAAAATAAAAAAACCAAAACACAAAAGAGTAAGAGGGTGCGAGGGTGAGAATAAAAAAGAGAGAATGAGAGAGTGGGAGAGGGAAAGAGCGAGTAAATAAAAATAAAAACCAATAAACAGAATATAAGTTCAAATGTAAAGGTAAACAGACAAAAAAATTAACAAATTAATAATTAAATCAAAAAATAAAAGGTATAAAGCAAGATAATAAAAGGTTACGACGATGAAAATAATAAAAAAAAAAATCAAGATTCTAAACGAAGAATGATAAATAAATAAAAAATAAAAAAAATTATGAATTAAATATATAAATATACAAATATATAAATTTAAAAAAGCGCGTGAGAGAGCAAGAGGAGGTGAGGGCGAGAGTGCAAGAGTTCGACAGAGATCTGATATGTAAATGGCAGAGCGATTGAGCAGACGACTAAAAATAAATAAAACCACACACAAATAGAATAAATACCTCATATCAATAAATTTTTCTACGATATCGTTGGTGATCTTATAAGATTTCCTCGATACTCAAACCAAGCAAACCAGAACACAACAAATTCCCAATTCCTAAATAATCAAACAAACAAATAAACAAATAAATAAATAAATAAACAAACAAATAAATAAACAAACAAATAAATAAATAAATAAACAAACAAATAAATAAATAAACAAACAAATGAATAAATAAACCAACAAATAAATACATAAACAAAAAAATAATTTAACGAAACATATACTCACATTCATCGACGCCCATAAAATATTTAAGAACCGATCCTGACGCCGATTCCACCGTGGGCGGCCTCTACGATTCCGTTGTTGGTCCGGTACGCGAGGCTCGTGCTCAGGCACCGGCAATACGGGTATCGCAGCTTCTTGCTGCGCCATTCGTCGTGGAGGCCCTCGTCCGCGATGCCATCTCGGTGGACGACGTTGACCCAACACCGGAAATTCGAGTTCCTGAGCATCATCTTCTGGGCGTTGGACCAACGGCGCCGGTTGCTCTCCATCTGCATCCGCCTGCTGTGGCACATCTGCCGCTTCCCACCGAGACGCTTCTTGTCGGGCTCCCTACAAACAATTAATAAATTAACACAACTAAACAAACCAACAAAATCAACCGAGATAATACACGACTTAACCACTTACCGCCATTTGAATCACCAACACGAATATGACATTGACAGTTATGAAATTAAAGATTTACATCAGACCACCACTGACTTGAATACACACACAGACAAAAAAAAAGAGAGTATCACTTCAAATTTATAAATACAATCACGTAGTAGATTCCCATTAGTATATTATAACATATATTCGGACTCAACTTCATATGAATTTTTATTATATTATTTATTATATATTATATATTATTATTATTATATAATATATTACATATTATATTATAGTTTAAATCCACAAAAGACTTAGAATAATAATATAGGCTCAAATCCACAAAGGACTTAGTATCAAAAGGCTGCGAGCGCGCGAAGCGCGCGAGGGCTTCGCGCGAATAATAAGGGCTTATGTCCACCAAGGACTTAAAATAATAAGGGCTTAGGCCCATCATAGACTTAAAATAATAAGTGCTTAGGCCCATCATAGACTTAGATAATAGGGGCTTAGGCCAATCATAGACTTAGATAATAAAGGCTTAAGCCCTTACTTAGAATAGACTTAGACTCAGTAGAATAACATAGAATTAGACTTAGAATATTTCCAGCCAGGGGCCACATTACGGACTTAGAATATTTCCAGCCAGGGGCCACATTACGGACTTAGAATATTTCTCAGCCCCCAGACCCCCCCTCGATTCTTGAACACGGCGACCAATTAAAAAAATTTCCCTGACATGACTTCTGACGACTTCTGTTAAAAAAAATGATTAATTATGCAAATGAAAGTGCTTAATTATTGTATTAATGTTTAATTGTTTTTGTAATTTTTTGCCAACATTTCTCAATTGTTTTTTTCAATTCAAGGCTTCATTTTGTGTACTCTTCATTTATTTACAAAAGGTTCAACGACAATTTACCTTTTCCTTGACCAATTTTGAAATTCCCTGACTTTTCTCCGATTGCCTGAACAAGTTTTTATTTTTCCCGATTTTCCCTGACCGCGGCCATCATGTTATTTGTATTTGTATTTTATTGATCAAACCCAATAGTAATACTCCCAATAATAGGGCTCCGAGATGTACGAAGTAATGTATACAATATAAAATGGAAAAAACAAACACGTTAATGATAAATAGTACAAATGTAGATTTAGGTATAATTCATATATATAATTCATATATATATATGGTCAATAATAGAGTTAGAGGGGGTCAACAATAGAGTCAGAGGGGTCAATAATAGGGTCAGAGGGTCAGTAATAAGACCGTGATATGGCAACCATCCCTCCGGCTGCTACGGCAACCATGCCTCATTGCTATAGCGACCACCCCTCCGGTTACTGTGACAATCATCCCTCTGGTTGCTACGGCAACCATGCCTCATTGCTACAGCGACCACCTCTCCGGTTGCTATGGCAACCATCCCTTCGGTTGCTATGGCAACCATCCCTTCGGTTGCTATGGCAACCATCCCTTCGGTTGCTACGGTAACCACTGCTCCGGTTGCTACGGTAACCACCTCTCCGGTTGCCATGGCAACCATCCCTCCGGTTGCTATGGCGACCATCCGCCCAGTTGCTATGGCAACCATTCCTCCGGCTGCTATGGCAACCATCCCTTCAGTTGCTATGGCAACCATCCCTCCGGTTGCTATGGCGACCATCCGCCCAGTTGCTATGGCAACCATTCCTCCGGTTGCTATGGCAACTATCCCTCCGGTTGCTATGGCAACCATTCCCCCGGTTGCTATGGCAACCATTCCCCCGGTTGCTATGCCCCCCCCCCTCGATTCTTGAACACGGCGGCGGCGGCGGCGGCGGCGGCGAAATCTTTTTATATTATAGAGAGATATCGGCCGGGCCGTCCGACTTCGCTACCAATCAAGCGACAGAATCCTGACCCTGATTATAATTAAGATGTACGTTTACGCAATGGTGACAACTGGCTGAGGTTTATGTTTTAACTTTATCGACGACCAACGGTGCAAAAGCAAATCGAATTAATCGAAGTTTTATTCGTTTTAATTTTATTTCAAGTTAGTTTTTTTTTTTTTTTCGCCCAATTTCCGTGACGGCGATTATGGATTTTTGTTTTTCATTTGTCGATCTTGACCAGCGCTACGCCTTGCTGTTATGATAATAAACAAAAAATTGAAATTTTCATATGGCTTCCTCATATAAGTTGCAAATTGAAATTTTCATGTGGCTTTCTCATAAAAGCTGCAAATTGAAATTTTCATATAACCTTCTTATAATGTACCTTTGCGAAGCTTCTTCTATGAAGAAGCATTTTCTGTATTGTTGGCTTCCTCATAGAGGAAGCTTCGCAAATAAAGGAACATTATGAGAAGGCCATATGAAAATTTCAATTTACAGCTTTTATGAGAAAGCCACATGAAAATTTCAATTTGCAACTTATATGAGGAAGCCATATGAAAATTTCAATTTTCAACTTTTATGAGGAAGCGATATGAAAAATTTAATTTCCAACTTGTTTTAACGTCAACGTCGTTTTTGCCTTTTATGCAAAACGACTGGCTGATTCAGGTTCAGCGCGAAAAAATAGCCCGATGTCTTCGTTTTGTTAGATCCGTGCACCTACTTCAATTAACGAAAATACAGGATTTTGGAAAAAGATTTTTTTTATTATTAAGTCAATTATCCAATATTCACCGTTTTGTAGCAACACGTCTAATGTATTTTTCCCTCACCGATGACGAGTCTCCGAATTATTTTACTCCTAGGGCGACACTTGATGCATAAACTCGTGTCGGACAAAAAATACAACTTTGTCAGAAAGAAAACAAAAAAATTCAAAATCTCATAAAACTTAAACGATTAGAACAATTTTCGCCAAATTTAATACCAAACATTGTACAGTATTAATCCATTCCCGTTTTAAATTTAAAATCGATACCTCCAAGTTTACTCAAATTAAACAATTTTTAGTCAGTTTCAAAAAACTCAAAAAACTCAAAATCCCATATAATCTTACCACTTTGATGGATTTTGACCAAATTCAATACCAAAGGTCTTTGATCAAAATAGTATATTTATGTGTAGTTTTAGGACGATTGCTCCAAATTTACGCAAGTTAGAGCTACCACACAGAATTTCCAAAAAATTGAAAATCGCATAAAATCTCTATTTGGGCCTCAATATTCACGAAAAAAGAAAAAAAACTGCCAAAACAGATGTTTATCAAACAGTTTCTGAACAAAAAAATTCTTCCAAAAAGACGTTTATCAAAGCATTAAAAAAATATATATGTGTATCAAAATCTCAACAAAAAAAATAAAAGATTTAAAAGAAATCAAATCAATCCAGCCAAGTAGTAGTACATACAAAAAAATTCTTCAAAAAATATGTTTATCAAAATAATCTAAAAAAAATACAAGATGCAAAAAATCTTGACAAAAAAAAACTTGGCGTGCCAGTTTTTTTCCAATAGCTGTCGTACATGGTTCATTCAAATAATCGAGGGAGAGGGAAAGTAACTGTAATAACTGCAGTAACTGTAATTGTAAAAAAAACCTGGCACGCCAAGTTTTTTTTTGTCAAGATTTTTTGCATCTTGTATTTTTTTTTAGATTGTTTTGATAAACATATTTTTTGAAGAATTTTTTTGTATGTACTACTACTTGGCTGGTTTGATTTGATTTCTTTTCAATTTTTTTTTTTTTTTTTTTTTTTGAGATTTTGATACACATATATTTTTTTTAATGCTTTGATAAACGTCTTTTTGGAAGAATTTTTTTGTTCAGAAACTGGTTTGATAAACATCTGTTTTGGCAGATTTTTTCTTTTTAAGAGGTTGTTTTTTATAAACATATTTTCTGAACGACCATACAATTTTTAAGTACTTGGCGTACCTTTTTACTTTTTTTTTTAAAGTATTTTTTGCTTTGATTTCATCTATTTTTTACATCCAGTCATGTAGTTTAATTGATTATTACCAACATACTGGGAATAAACTGAATCATCTTCCTGTAAAATATATTCGTGTAACATTTTGTGGTGACGAAAGGCACCTTCGACACCTTGAGTAGCTGCTCTTGATGCTCTGGACCGTCGAAGGCAGCTGTGTCAGGATCAGAAGGTAGGTTTCATCATGCGTAGCTAACAAAAAACTTATCTCTCTCTCGCATGATGGATAAAGACATCGTTTGATGCTGACGCAGTGCCTCTGAAGTTCTAGAGCATCGATGGCATCTGTATGTGGAGCTGGCGATGCCTTTCGCCACTATATGCAAAAATTATGTATATATTAAATTATCAATTTTCACTGCGAGCCTTCAATTATACATCGACAGGGGGAAATGTCTCAAATAGACTGCCAGCGCTGTCAGGAAAAGATTTATTCCTTGGTTTGGGTATATGTAAATAAGTGCATGTTTTGCTAACGGAGCATAGATTCCATTTAAACAAAACCAAACCATTTTCCTGTAAAATATATTCGTGTAACATTTTATGGTGACGAAAGGCACCTTCGACTCCTTGAGTACCTGCTCCTGCTGCTCTGGACCTTTGAAGGCAGCTGCGTGAGGATCAGAAGGTGGTTTTCATCATGTGTAGCTGAAAAAAAACTTATCTCTCTCGCATAATGGATAAAGACACCTTTTGATTTTGACGCAGTGTGTCAGAGTGCGTCTGAAGTTCCAAAGCATCTAGGGCATCTGTATGTGGAGTTGTATATGCCTTTCGCCACTATATGCAACAAGTATATATAAAAATATAAATAATTTAAATTTTCACTGCGAACCTTCAATTCTTAAAAAAAAAAAAACAGAATCATCGCTCTGTATTATTTGGATTTATATCGAAGGCCATGGTTTGCCAGTTCCGTCAGTAAAAGATTTATTCCCTGGTTTAGATACCTATACAAACTGAGGTAAATAAGTTCATGTTTTCCTGACGGAGCGTAGATTCCATTTTTAAAAACTGAACCATCTTTCTGTCAAATATATTTAAAAATATCAATTTTTGACAAAAGCAAAATTAAAACGAAACTTCAAAAATAGGTTAGTCATAAAAAGATCGAGGAATTAACTTTAAAAAAAGTCACATCCAACACATTATTATTTATTTATTTTTTATAATATGAATCAATTTTTTCACACGAGTTATTTTTATTTTTCATTCACGATACGAGTGGACACATTCACCTTTTTTCATTCCGAACCGAACATCCCATATATCACATATCACACTTATTTTCTTAAGAAAGAAGAATTTGTTTTGCCGAGCGATTAACCGAAGCGCGAGGTGCGCTACGCTGATATACGACGAAATCAAAGAGAGATTGGTAAACAAAGACGGGCAGAGAGAAAGTGCCGCGCTGATGCGAGCATCCGAGAGAGATGGAAGATGAGTCAGCTGGCGGACGCATGCGCAGTAGACGCGAGGACTCACATCACATCACATCACATCACATCACAGGACAGGACACTTTTATAATATTTTCGGACCTCAAGAGGGACCCGATGCCCATATCTCAGCATCTACCGCAAAGTTATGATCGGAACTGGGCTCCTTGGAAAGCTTGTGTCTTATATATATGAAAAAAGTGTCGTCAGAATCCCGATCCGGTGCTTCGTTTCCGAGAAAATCGAGAAGCAAGAAACCACTTCCGGCATTTTGGAGTATATATACTTCGTAGCGTCTCGTCAACTCGCTTAAAAACTTGTTTTAAGTACTTGGCGTCGAGACGCTACCGCGTCTCTTGATAGCACTGAACGAAGCGACGTGATCGCTCTACTAGTGTACCAAATTTCAACTCGATGTCTCAAGACATTTCCGAGTTATAGTCATTTTAAACGATGCAACTCTGTCACATACACACACACATACGTCCGGACGCCAGCTAAAAATCATATTTCTTGACGTTTTAGACTATTTTAAGTATTCTGACATTAAAATCTCAATTTTTTTTTTTTTTTACGAAAACAAAGCTTCCTCTATGACGAAGCAAAAATCGTTTATTATAACAGCCCGTCAATTTTCTATGCAGCTAAATATCAGAAACATCGTGAACTTCATATAGTGCGGTCGTGTTTTTGATTACGGGTCTTTCCGAAAGTGAATATGGCGGTGATATATTCATCGAACGCGGCAATCGAGAACATCGCAATCGCTGACGATAACATGTGACTAGATTTGTGGTAAAAAAACAGATTATTTACATAAATACGGAAGTGATGAAATTATATATACAACATGAGCAAATTAATTATTTACAATTCGAAAATTATTTACAATTCGGAGTATTTGCAATCGGATTTTGTACGATTCGGACTATTTACAATTCGGAAACGTTTTTATTTCCTTTACCGTGAGCTGAAAGCCTACGTGGACGCTGTTCCAGGGAGTCAAATGGTTGGGCTCACCAAGCAATTGAAGGTGTTTAAGTTTGTTCTGAACAACAACACCGGCAAGCAGTCCAGTGCGTAGCACGGGAAAAAGAAGCCGATCGAATGGCTGAGATCATCGAAATGGACCAGGTGATATCCTAATTTTGATTCGTTATTTCCTTCTTAACCTGAAATTCTTTGATGCTTTAATAATTAATACCGTTGTTTTAATATTGATGTAATCGATTCGCTCTTTTTTGTTTACAGATTGTTCACATCGACGGTGCACAGGCCAAAGCATTCCAGAACGCACGCTATAATCTTGGGAACGTGCACTTCGAATTGAATATTCGAAAAGTCACCGAGATCGAAGTTATTGGTGAACGAGAGATCCAGAGACCAGATGTCCACATCCCAATTGTCGCTTGGGACGAAATCGCAGAGAAACTGGGTGAAAAAATCGGTGAGTATATCTCTCTATAATATAAAAAGATTTCGCCGCCGCCGCCGCCGCCGCCGCCGCCGCCGCCGCCGCCGCCGCCGCCGTGTTCAAGAATCGAGGGGGGGGGGGGCATAGCAACCGGAGGGATAGTTGCCATAGCAACCGGAGGAATGGTTGCCATAGCAACTGGGCGGATGGTCGCCATAGCAACCGGAGGGATGGTTGCCATAGCAACCGAAGGGATGGTTGCCATAGCAACCGGAGGAATGGTTGCCATAGCAACTGGGCGGATGGTCGCCATAGCAACCGGAGGGATGGTTGCCATGGCAACCGGAGAGGTGGTTACCGTAGCAACCGGAGCAGTGGTTACCGTAGCAACCGAAGGGATGGTTGCCATAGCAACCGGAGAGGTGGTCGCTGTAGCAATGAGGCATGGTTGCCGTAGCAACCAGAGGGATGATTGTCACAGTAACCGGAGGGGTGGTCGCTATAGCAATGAGGCATGGTTGCCGTAGCAGCCGGAGGGATGGTTGCCATATCACGGTCTTATTACTGACCCTCTGACCCTATTATTGACCCCTCTGACTCTATTGTTGACCCCCTCTAACTCTATTATTGACCATATATATATATGAATTATATATATGAATTATACCTAAATCTACATTTGTACTATTTATCATTAACGTGTTTGTTTTTTCCATTTTATATTGTATACATTACTTCGTACATCTCGGAGCCCTATTATTGGGAGTATTACTATTGGGTTTGATCAATAAAATACAAATACAAATAACATGATGGCCGCGGTCAGGGAAAATCGGGAAAAATAAAAAACTTGTTTCAGGCAATCGGAGAAAAGTCAGGGAATTTCAAATTGGTCAAGAAAAGGTAAATTGTCGTTGAACCTTTTATAAATAAATGAAGAGTACACAAAATGAAGCCTTGAATTGAAAAAAACAATTGAGAAATGTTGGCAAAAAAATTACAAAAACAATTAAACATTAATACAATAATTAAGCACTTTCATTTGCATAATTAATCATTTTTTTAACAGAAGTCGTCAGAAGTCATGTCAGGGAAATTTTTTTAATTGGTCGCCGTGTTCAAGAATCGAGGGGGGGGGGGGGGGGGGGGGGGGGGCCTGGGGGCTGAGAAATATTCTAAGTCCGTAATGTGGCCCCTGGCTGGAAATATTCTAAGTCTAATTCTATGTTATTCTACTGAGTCTAAGTCTATTCTAAGTAAGGGCTTAAGCCTTTATTATCTAAGTCTATGATTGGCCTAAGCCCCTATTATCTAAGTCTATGATGGGCCTAAGCACTTATTATTTTAAGTCTATGATGGGCCTAAGCCCTTATTATTTTAAGTCCTTGGTGGACATAAGCCCTTATTATTCGCGCGAAGCCCTCGCGCGCTTGGCGCGCTCGCAGCCTTTTGATACTAAGTCCTTTGTGGATTTGAGCCTATATTATTATTCTAAGTCTTTTGTGGATTTAAACTATAATATAATATGTAATATATTATATAATAATAATAATATATAATATATAATACATAATATAATAAAAATTTATATGAAGTTGAGTCCGAATATAAGTTATAATATACTAATGGGAATCTACTACGTGATTGTATTTATAAATTTGAAGTGATACTCTCTTTTTTTTTGTCTGTGTGTGTATTCAAGTCAGTGGTGGTCTGATGTAAATCTTTAATTTCATAACTGTCAATGTCATATTCGTGTTGGTGATTCAAATGGCGGTAAGTGGTTAAGTCGTGTATTATCTCGGTTGATTTTGTTGGTTTGTTTAGTTGTGTTAATTTATTAATTGTTTGTAGGGAGCCCGACAAGAAGCGTCTCGGTGGGAAGCGGCAGATGTGCCACAGCAGGCGGATGCAGATGGAGAGCAACCGGCGGCGTTGGTCCAACGCCCAGAAGATGATGCTCAGGAACTCGAATTTCCGGTGTTGGGTCAACGTCGTCCACCGAGATGGCATCGCGGACGAGGGCCTCCACGACGAATGGCGCAGCAAGAAGCTGCGATACCCGTATTGCCGGTGCCTGAGCACGAGCCTCGCGTACCGGACCAACAACGGAATCGTAGAGGCCGCCCACGGTGGAATCGGCGTCAGGATCGGTTCTTAAATATTTTATGGGCGTCGATGAATGTGAGTATATGTTTCGTTAAATTATTTTTTTGTTTATGTATTTATTTGTTGGTTTATTTATTTATTTGTTTGTTTATTTATTTGTTTGTTTATTTATTTGTTTGTTTATTTATTTGTTTGTTTATTTATTTGTTTGTTTATTTATTTATTTATTTGTTTATTTGTTTGTTTGGTTATTTGGGAATTGGGAATTTGTTGTGTTCTGGTTTGCTTGGTTTGATTATCGAGGAAATCTTATAAGATCACCAACGATATCGTAGAAAAATTTATTGATATGAGGTATTTATTCTATTTGTGTGTGGTTTTATTTATTTTTAGTCGTCTGCTCAATCGCTCTGCCATTTACATATCAGATCTCTGTCGAACTCTTGCACTCTCGCCCTCACCTCCTCTTGCTCTCTCACGCGCTTTTTTAAATTTATATATTTATATATTTATATATTTAATTCATAATTTTTTTTATTTTTTATTTATTTATAATTCTTCGTTTAGAATCTTGATTTTTTTTTTTTTTTATTATTTTCATCGTCGTAACCTTTTATTATCTTGCTTTATACCTTTTATTTTTTGATTTAATTATTAATTTGTTAATTTTTTTGTCTGTTTACCTTTACATTTGAACTTATATTCTGTTTATTGGTTTTTATTTTTATTTACTCGCTCTTTCCCTCTCCCACTCTCTCATTCTCTCTTTTTTATTCTCACCCTCGCACCCTCTTACTCTTTTGTGTTTTGGTTTTTTTATTTTTATTTTTTATTGTTATTTGATTATTTGATTATTTATTTATTAATCTTTATTTTTTTTATTTGTTTATCAATTTATTATTATTATTGTTTTTAACCTATCTTTGTCTCTCTTTGCATCTCTCCACATCTCTCTACTCCTCCCTACCTCTCTATCACTTCCTTCGTTTGTATTAATTCTTTTTTATAGAATTTGTTTATTTATTTTATTAATTTTATTTATTTTATTTCACTCACTTTTGTCACTTTTGTTTTTGTTTGTTTTTTTTTTTTAAATATTACCAATGGTCCCTGTCCCATGGTAATGTTTATTTTTATTTTATTTTTTTTAATTGTATTGTTGTCGTATCTTTGTTGTATGTAATCTTTTGTCTCTTTCCTTTCTTCTTTCTTTATTTTTTTATCTCTCTGTCTGCTTGATGGTATTTGTGAGAGATTTTTTTTTATTTTATTTTAGGTGATACATATATTTTTTTTATCTTTGATATTTTGTCTTATTTAGGTAGATACAATCAGAACAAGGTGTTAAATGGACACGTAAGTTCTTTTTTAATACGTATATTTATTAATAAATTCTTCAACGTATTGCAAGTCGATAACGGATATCAACAAGTTTGGTATGGAAGAATATATCAGGCCAGATGGTAATTGTTTGTTTAGATCTTTTTCATATTTTTTATATAACGATCAAGAAAAACATAGACAGGTTAGATTGAAAATTGTATCAAACGTTATCAAAAACTGGTCAATTTACGAGCCGTTCGTAATAGGTGATGAATCGTATGGTACAGCGATTACAGATGTTAATACATACAGGGCGCATATGTCCAAAGATAGTGTTTATGGAGGGGAAGTGGAAATCCAATCGTTCGTGCAAATTTATAACGTACAGGTGTTGATTTGTAGAGACGATGGTTCACCTCCGAGTGAATTAGCAAACAGTTGTAATAATGGGAAATTAACTGTTTTGTTATCAGGTACGATTGATGCTGGTCATTATGATGTGATAAAGAATGACAATTTAAATTTTTGGGAAAATTATAAAAGAGAGTACGACCGTAATTATTATAAAAAGAACAGAGACTTGATTAATCGGAAAAGACAAGTAGATAATTTATCGGAATCTGTGTTGTCTAAGAAACAAAAATCGGATCGAGTTGAAGGTATGAATCAGGATCGTTTGAGTAAGAAAAGAAAAAAAGATACTATCGAAAATATGAACGAAGAACAATTGCAAAGGAAAAAAATTAAAGACACTGTCGAGAACATGACCTCCGAGCGATTGATTAAAAAAAAAGCGAAAGACTTGGTACAGAATTTATTTAAAAAGCGTTTAGATAAAAAAAGAGAAAAAGATTTAACTGGAAATATGGATAAAAAGCGTTTAGGTAAAAAAAGAGAAAAAGATTTAACTGAAAATATGGATAAAAAGCGTTTAGGTAAAAAAAGGGAAAAAGATTTAACTGAAAATATAGATGAAAAGCGTTTACGTAAAAAAAGGGAAAAGGATTTAACTGAAAATATGGATAAAAGGCGTTTAAGTAAAAAAAGGGAAAAAGATTTAACTGAAAATATGGGTAAAAACCGTTTAAGTAAAAAAAGGGAAAAAGATTTAACTGAAAATATGGGTAAAAACCGTTTAGACAAAAAAAAAAAAGACTTGGTAGTAAACTTAAACGAAGATCGTTTAATTAAAAAGAGGAAAAAAGATACAGTTGGGAATATGCCAAAATTACGAATCGATAAAAGAAGAAACGTTCAAAAAGTTATAAAATTATGGCCTCATAAAACATTATACTCAGATTTTGGAGACATGGATTATAAGTGCCCTTATTGTTCAGCTGTTTTTTGGAATGAGGAATTTTCAAAACAAAGTTGTTGTCATTTTGGAAAAGTGAAACTTCAACCCTTGAGTTATTACGATGACAATTTGAAAAATGTATTGTTACGTGATCGACAATATCGACAGTTAATTCGTTATTATAATAGTCGCTTTTCGTTTGCAAGTTTTCATGCTAATGTGGTGGATGAGTTTAAAACGGGAATTTATAATTTAAAGATTTAAGGTCAAGTTTGTCACGTGACTCCCAATAGTATTGTTACTGAAAATGGGGAAACTCCACATGGAGGTCAAATATATATTTATGATGATTATGAAGCGATTAAACGAAGGTTAAAAGAAAATAATAATTTGTCTAAATCACACATGGAAATTATAACTAAAGTATTGAATGATGTCAATCCATATGCTAAAAAATATAAAAATTTGTATGAGTTAACGAAAGATGATGAACTGTCAGAATATTGTTTGTATTTTGTTCGTAATGTTACTTCGAACAAACATCGATATAATGTACCATCCACTGCGGAATGTGCAGCGTTAATCGTATCAAAAGATGGTGAAATTCCAACATGTTTTGATCTGTGTGTTTATCCAAAGTGTCCGCCTCAAGGTGTTGATTCTCAAACATATTTGAATAAATTGTCGTTTCATGTTGACCCAATGACATTTCCTGTAATGTTTCCATGTGGAGATTTGGGTTGGAGTCCATCATTGAGACAATACAATAATAAGACAAAAAGACTCACAGCTCTTCAGTTTTATTCGTATCGTTTGGCTTATAGGCCTCATGAAATGTTTAATCCGGTTTTATTTTGTGGTCGATTGACCCAACAATATGTAATTCAAGCATATATCATTATAGAAAGTAATAGATTAAATTTTTTTAGATATAATCAAAAAAAGCTCCGTATTGAGTGTTATCAAGGAATAGTTGATCACGTAGCACGTAGTGTTTTAAATAACTCTGATAATTTCAATGCAGAACGTTTGGGTAATGTTTTTGTTTTACCGTCTACGTATTTAGGTAGTCCTAGAAATATGCAACAAAATCACCAAGATGCTATGGCCATGGTTAGAACAATCGGTAGACCAGATTTATTTATAACGATGACCTGTAATCCCAATTGGCCAGAACTACAGAGAGTGGTAAAACAATTTCCATTTGGGACAACGTGTAATGACGTTCCAAATATTACCGTTCGTTTATTTTATTCTAAATTGCGTGCTCTTTTGGCTGATGTGTTAAGTGGAAAATTATTTGGGAATATCTTAGCGTATGTTTACACAATTGAGTTTCTAAAACGAGGATTACCTCATGCACATTTGTTGTTTGTTCTAGATTATAAAGACAAATTGACAACTCCGGAAGCCATTGATAAACATATAAATGCAGAAATTCCTTTTGGTGATTTGGAATTACAAGAATTAGTTATCAGACATATGTTACATGGTCCTCATACAAGTCATTCTCCATGTGTTGATAACGAAAAAGATATATGTGTTAAAAAATTTCCTAAACAATTTCAAGATTCTACTGAATTTGAGAAAAATGGGTTTCCAAAATATCGACGCAGAGATAACCGTAACGTCGGATACGTTTATAATAAAAAAATTGATGGATATTCTGTACCCGTAGATAATTCGATGGTAGTTCTGTATAACCCAGAAATTCTGAAGAAGTATAAATGTCACGTAAATGTGGAATATTGTGCTTCTATAATGAGTATTAAATATATTTATAAATATTTACACAAAGGGCATGATCGTGCGTACATAAAAATTAAAAAAAATGAGCGAAATGTTAACAAAGAGACGTATGATGAAATTTCTGACTATATCGACAGCCGTTATGTTAGTCCTATGGAAGCTGCTTGGCGTATAGAACAATTGCCATTATCAGATAAATCTCATCCGATTGTTCGCTTAGCACTTCATATGGAAAACCAACAAAGAATTGTTTTTGAAGAGACGAAAGAGGAAAATGCTTTGATTAAAAATGAGACAACTTTAACCGCGTGGTTTAAATTAAATAAAAAGAATGAGAGTGCAAGGAAATTTTTTTATAGTGACATTCCAAAACATTATTTATTTGATTCGATGAAAAAAATATGGGTAAAACGTCGTGTATATTCGAAAGCAATTGGTCGTGTTGTGAGTGTTAGTCCGAAGGATGTAGAACGTTTTCATTTGAAATTAATATTACATCGTATGAAAGGAGCAACGTGTTTTAATGATTTAAAAACTTATGAAGGAGTATGTTACAATACTTTTAAAGAAGCGGCAATAGCGATGGGATTAGTTGAAAGTGATAGAGAGATTTTTATTATTTTTGATGAAGCATGTGCCATCATGATGCCTACAGAATTGCGTAATTTTTTTGCGTGGTTTGTTATTTCTGATAATTTTGTATTATCGTATGAAATTTGGAGTAAATTTAAAAAATTCTTTTGTGAAGGTTTTGTCGATGATAACGAAAATAGAGCCTTGCATGAAATTAATAAAATTTTTAAGATGGAGAATATGCGATGTTTGGATTTTGGTCTCCCAGAACCCGATGAAAATTACTTTTGAAAATGATGAAGAAGAGAGGGAGTCTCATGAAATAATAGCCAATAAATTGATTACACAGTTGAATTGTGATCAAAAGTATATTTTTAATTATATAACTAAAGAGTGTAATAGAAAAATGATTTATATTGATGGTCCTGGGGGTACGGGGAAAACTTTTCTTTATAAAACTTTGATTTATTATTTTTTGGGGATTGGAAAGAAAGTGTTATCAATGGCATGGACGGGTATTGCATCCATTTTGTTACCAAGGGGAATGACAAGTCATAAGACTTTTAAATTACCGTTGGATTTAACGGGTGTGGAAACATCATTTTTATTAGCATCTGATAAAAAAAAGATTGAGAGAATGCGATGTTATTATTTGGGACGAAGCTTCGATGATACCGAGAAAAGCGTTAGAAATCGTTGATAAAACTCTTCGTGATTGTTGTAATATCGATAACCTGCCATTTGCGGGAAAATTAATAATATTAGGTGGAGATTTTCGGCAAATACTTCCCGTTGTAAAAAATGGTACAAAATTTAAAATTATCAATGAAACGGTAAAATTTTCGAGTACATGGAGCCAATTTAAAATTATGAAGTTACGTCAAAATATGCGTGCGTGTGATCGTCGTTTTTCGGCGTTTTTATTAAAGATTGGCAGAGGTAGTATAAAGACATTAGAAGTTCCACAAAATTGGAAAACTGATGACATTTGTACAACAATATATGGTTCCATAATTAATACAAATGATGATTTATCAAGTCGCGCTATTTTATCTTGCCACAACGATGATGTGTATAAATTAAATGATAAAATATTAGGAAAAATAAATAACGAGGAAAGAGTATATTATAGCATTGATTATGCAAAACATAAGAGTGTTGACCAAGCCGATAGTGATGCTGACTTAGATTATCCAATTGAATATTTAAATTCTTTGAGATTTCCAGGACTTCCGGTTCATAAATTAACATTGAAAGTTAATGCAATCGTGATGCTTATTAGAAATTTAAGTATAAACGATGGATTATGTAATGGGACAAGGATGAAAATTATCGGATTATTTAAATATAATATTAAAGTAGAGATAATCACTGGTACGCAAACTGGTAAATGTGTTTTTATTCCGAGAATAATTTCGGATACTGGAGAATTTTCATCATTACCTTTTATTTTATATCGTAGACAATTTCCCATTGTTTTGGCATTTGCTATAACTATCAACAAATCTCAAGGTCAAAGCCTGGAAAGGGTTGGTATATATTTTCACAGACCATTATTTTCTCATGGTCAATTATATGTAGCGTTATCGAGATGTAAAAATCCGGATCAATTATTTATACAAAATGACTCCGAAGACTCTGATGTAATTAATAATGTTGTATGGAAAGAAATATTTAATTAAAAAAATGGTTGATCGCTTGGCAGCTGTGCGCCAGTGATTCGAATCTTACCTGGCTGCTGTGCGCCGGTGATTATTCACCTGGCTGTTGTGTGTCGGTATCCTGACCATTTACTTTATATATGTAATTTGTTTTTTATGAAGTAATTTGAATTTACAAAAATATGTACATTTTTGATATATTTCTTTTAATTGATTCTCTATAATGTCAACGACATTGGAGAAATTATCAAGTTGATTAGGCCTACAGGGGAAACAACTTGCGTTTGATTAGTCAGACATTTGATTGTAATTGGAAATAAAGTTATTGTTATTAAACGATAGTAACTAGAATTTCAATTTAAATCAAAAGTCGGGGGAATTAAACGAAAAAAAAAACGCGCCGATTTATCTACTGCACAGTGGTGTGGAAACGATAATATAAATGAGTTTCTCCTTTATCTTAACACATTGTGGAGGATGAAGGGGGAATTTAAGATTTATATTTTACGTTTCGGAAAGAAACGATAATTATATTTTTATATTGTTGCGTTTACAAATATTGAATTAGTGTTTGTGATGCATGTATATTCATATGCGAGCGCGCGAAGCGCGCGAGCCACCAGCTCCACTAGTATATATATATTGTGATGTTGCGGTATTCTTTTATCTTCCAAAAATCGGGTCAATCCGGGGAATATACGGTAGGGGAAAAAGGGGGAAATAACGTACCCACGTTTTCTGTAGAAAATATACTATTTTTATCTTTAATGCTCTCTCGGGTAATGAATAGCAGGTAACAAGAAAAATGGAAAACAATCGCCGCTTCAACGCCGGTACTGGTACGTTGAAGGGGATGCAATAATAACAAAAAAATAATACCGATAATAATAACAGTCTTCTTTTCAATAACTTGAAGAAATAACAAAAGAAAAAGAATGGGAACTTGAGAATAACGATCGCTTCAACGCCGGTACGGGCACGTTGAAGGGGTTTGAAAATCACGGGAAAATACTGATAATAATAACAACGAAGAGTTCGCGAAATAACAGAAAAATAAACTTAAAGAAAACTTATGGAAAGAACGAGATCTATAATGAGGGTTGGGAAGGCATTCGCCCGGGTCAATCGCACGGAAAGGGGGGGGGGGGGGGGGGGGGGGGGGCTGGCCGGTGAAAACTCTACACAAAAAATGGTCGGACTAAATCGGAATCAAAAAGAATGAAAACTCATAAAAAATGTCAATTGTTGCTTGGGCGCCAGCTACTTTCTCGGTGTAGCACCGTAACTCAAAAAAGGGAGAAAAACGAAAAGAAATCTTGCGCGGCACACGGCTAGCAGGGAAAAGGGGGAAGGGAAAGGGGATGAGACTTCTCAGGCCGAGGGCACTGTCTAGGGCTTCTTGATAAATTACCTCGGCACACAAAAAAACTGGTAAAAATTACAATAATGAAAATGGAAAATGGTCGCGAAAATGAGTCTCGGGGAACAGGGAAGAACAATAATAACTTAAAGGAATGCACGCCGAAAAATCCCGCGAATACCACCACTCACGCGCACGTGTTCGAATAACTCAAAAATGTCGGCGCACGTGGCGGCCGGTACTCGACGGTCGAAAAGTTTCACAAAGAAAAACGCTTAGAATTACAAAAAGGGGGCACGGGTAGATTTGCAGGGGTCGGGAAGATGGGAAAAATCGAGAAAGGGGCAGGCGGGGGAAAACTTATGCGCTACTCACGCAACCTGGTCACTTGTAAAATATCGGTTACAAATCCGTCCGATATTCCTCTCAATATTCCTCTTAATATTCTCCGTACTGGTCCAAATCGTGTCCTTGGGGAATGGCTTATGGTCGATACTCTCCGGGAAGGAGTCTTATTATTCAGTGCTCTCCGGGAAGGAGTCTTATTATTCGGTGCTCTCCGGGAAGGAGTCTTCCTCTCGACGGGGATAGCCGAGTCGTCTTAAATAGTCCTTATAATTCCTTAATCTTTCGCTCGCTTATCACACACTCTAGTCTCTCACACGCCTGGGCTCGAAGTGAAGACAGCCTCGCTGCTTCCGGCTTCTTCTCCGACCTTAGGGTCGGTCTTGTACTGGAGCGACAGGTGGTTCGTCGATTCATTGGCTAATTTCGGGACTGGATGGTGATGGGCGTCGGGATTGGTCGCGCGGCCGTGCGAATATGCGCCGCGACGGAAGACTAGTCGCGACGCTCTGCGCGTGCATCATCGTCATCGATTCGTCTATCGATCGACGAGCAATTCTCGGTGCCGGGAGGTGGCGATCCCCGCGGCGCGTATTGCCCGCACAACACACCTCGTCGGTTTACACTCGGCAATTCAAGCCGAGAGGGTGTCGCCGGGTTCTTCAGTGTCGGTGGACGAATCGGGAAGGATGATCCGACTCGTCGGAATTTTTCCCGGTGGTGGCGACGACGGACTGGCTTTCTGGACTGTCGTGGTTTGCAGGTTAGTGCCAGGGAGGTCTGCCGGTGCCTGCATTTTTGGGCTTTTCAGGTTGTTCGGGGTCGGTCAGGCTGCGCAGGGGGTGAATCTCATCCAGGTTGGTCCCCGGTAGTCTTCGGTGGTCTTCGGTGGCTGCGATGAGTCTTCGGTGGCTGCGATGAGTCTTCGGTGGGTCTTCGGCGGGTGCGTCGGAGGGCTGGCGATGGCTTCGGTGAGTGAGTATGAGGGCTGACGGGGTGGCAGGGAATGAGGGTCAGTCAAGGGAAAGGAGTTAACAATGTTACTAATCGTTGCTTAAATTATCGTCCTAATTCCAGTTTATTCCCTAGGTGAGTGGTGGGACTTCGAGCCAGGCAGCGGGAGGGGCTTGTGACGTGCCACGTCACAATGTATATACAGTAGACGACCGCGTTTCTCCGTTCCTCGGGAGCCGATCCAATTAGGCACGACCGCGTATTTCCGATACCCCACTACCTGCCCAAGTACCTGCCCACCGTCCCTTTCCAGGCGCAACTTTCCCTTTCCGAGCGCCGTTACGCGTCGCGCGTGGAGATACGTATAGCCGCAAAAATGACCGTAATATAAGCGTGCAGTAATATACTCCATGTATTTCGCAGCTCAAGCCATAGTTCGAAACTGAATTCTCAATTTGAATATGAAATGCATTCTGTGGTTTAAGGGAGCCGCGCAAAAATCCCGTTTTATAAATCACGCATTTTATATTTATTTGATTACTTGCTTTGCTAAAGTAAACAAATGCAATTTTTTATGTGAGCAATTTATTTGCGTGAAACTCAATTGCCGCTTTCAGACAACAAAATAATACTTGGTTTTACTCTAATAAAAAATGTAAATTTTCAGTCTTGTGGTTTTTCTCATATTACGCCGCAATCATGAATCACCGAGTCAGGTATCCAAAGTAATATAAACGGTATCCTCGATTTTTTGCCTATGGCTCGATACCAATGTAAGCTGTAATAAAGTGATTGGCAATAAATCGGATGCACCGGTGCTCGCGCGAGCTACGGAGCATGCTATATTTTATTGCCTAGTGGATATATCGGTTGCCTATTAAGTGTAGCATCGTTTACGATTATTTAGATCGTTTAAAACATTTATCTTCTGAACTGAAAGAAATATCTAAATGTTGCCTCGATTATATTCAATGGATAATAAAATTTATATTTTTGTTTAATACAAAACCTTTGCCACTATTTGAACCCATGGGTCGTGGGTTTTCGTGGAAGCGATGAGAAAGATTATTTATATTAATGTATACAACGTTTTTATATCTCGGTTCTGACAATGAAGATTATTACTTTTGACTACCAGAAGCAGAATGAAACCGTATAAAAACTATATTAAAAATGTGGCCACAGCAATATTTGTTTCTGGCAGGCTTGAGACGGCGAGTTTAAATTTGGTACACCAATAGAGTGATCACATCGCTTCGTTCGGTACTATTGTCGTGAAGATTGAGGCTCAATTGGAAATTTTACGCGACTTTGAATTTTTTGAAAATTCCCTGTGGTAGCTCTAACTTGCATAAAGTTTGAGCTGTCATCCATAAACTGCACACAAATATACAATTTTGATCGAAGACTTTTGGTACAAACGTGCTTTCGTATCGAGAAGTTGCAATTACTGTAGCTTTAAACGCCGAGTTCCCTGGTTTACCAATCGTATGAATCATTCTGTAATTATATCTTAAGTTGAATTGTTAATGTCCTCTCCCATATACAAATTAATGGATCACTACACTGTTCTACACGCGGAATATTATATATAATATTGCGCGAATATATATTTTTTATAATAATGTTAAATTCCAATAATTAAATGTCTATATAAAGGATTTCTTATTGTGGGAAAAATATATTGACTTGTTTAAAAAAATTATTTTGTTCATTATCGTGTATTAAATTTCAATTATTAATACATTTTTATTTTACTTATCGTGTATGAAGAAACGGCTGCACTTAAAAAAATCGCAACAGGTTTTTACTATTCCACGAGATTGTTAATTTTTCGAAGAATTTTTACGGTTCACAATTTTAACTCGGTTAAATTCAATATGATATTTGAAAGAAGTACAAGCTAAATTTGCGCGTTGCTTGCATATTAATTTTTTTTCCCTAGGAAAATAATCTATATATAGAGGAAAAATTTGGCCAATAATAAATATTGGCGCATCTTGAGGCTGTCGGACGAGATAGCTTTTCCTTTATAGTAAAATGACGGAATATGTCCGGTGCTCGAATACGAGAAAATGTAGAGGTGGAAGAGTTCATCGATCTTTGTCTCACATCATGCTTGCCGCCGCGTTGCTTCTTTGTCGTCATTATAGCATCGACGATTTCATTCGCAGGTAGCAAAAGGGAAGGAGTCGTTCGTTTCCCTACCGCGCAGGTAACGGACCGTGAGAAGGGGCCGAAACGGACAAACGCGGTCGTCATTTTCGGAAATACGCGGTCGCTCGGAATTATGCGGTTGGGAGAAACGCGGTTGTCTACTGTATTGTGACTGTTTGGCTATCGGCGACCACCTGAGGCCGAGCCAAACACGATATTATTGGCATAGAGTGAAATAGCGCGAGGTGTAAGTGGCGCCACCTTCCACGATCGAGCAGCGGCTCGATCGATATCGAACCGAGCGCAAGCGCAGACGAGAGATCGGAAGCACCGCGGCGCTGCCGAGCGGGCTTGCGGCGAAAGCACGCTCAAGGTCGAGGAAAGGCGAAAGCGAGGGAAAATCGGCCTCGCTGATTGGACGAAAGTGACGACACTGAAGTTGCACACGGCACCGACCGAGCAGATTGAGAGCACACCATTAGCTCAGCGGGTAACACCGGATGATCGTCACAGCAATACCGACACGGTATTGGAGGGCGAGGGGAGAGCCACTCGAGCAGCCAATCAAAAAATTAATAATCGGCCGAGCGCACGCAGACGCGAGACCGCCAGAAATCTGCAAAACCGACGGAGTGGGAGTCCAAAATCGGGGTATAAAAGACGGCGATTTCGGCAGTTGATCAATGAGTTCTTCGATCATCAGTTAACGATCTACCTTACCAGCGGACAACTCTCAAGGACTACCAGTGAAAAGTACACAGTGAGTAAATTTGAAATAAAAGTGAATTGTGCAAAAGTGGACTTATAAAATCTGTGCGATTTGGACTTGCAAAAATTGTGCCGTTTCGGACTTATAAAATTTGTGCCGATTTGAACTTGTAAAAATTGTGCCGTTTCGGACTTATAAAATTTGTGCCAATTTGGACTTGTAAGAATTGTGCTGGTTTGAACTTATAAAATCTGTGCCGATGTGAACTTATAAATCTGTGCGATTTGGACTTATAAAACTCGTGCCGTTTCGATCTTATAAAATTGTGAAAATTGGACATATAATATTTCGCACTAAGTGGGCTTCGAATAAGCGTGCCAGTTCGGACTTAGAACAATTGTACCGAAGTCGGATTGATAACATTATCGACGAATAAGTCTGGCTAATCATCTCGAATAACTGAGCCGCTAAAAGTGACATTCAGCGTGAACCGGTCAAGTGACTAGAAGTGACCGTCAGAAAAGCATCGAGTGTCAGGGAATGGTTTGACGACTCCCAGGACATAAAAAGACATACCCAGGGACACGTTCACATTCCCTGAAGACGGATATACCATCATCTTAAGGTAAAAACGTCCCTTTCGTAAATAAACGCCAATTGCAATTCGCGAGGTGAGCGAGCTGTCACCGTCAATCGCCGAGTCGTGACGTCAGAGCAAGCACAGCCGAGCGCGACGACCAGCCGAATTCAGCGACGATCGAGAAGCCGCCCGCGCATGCGCAGTGCGGTATACGCGCGAATAAAAATCGGCCACTTAATATTCTAACTTCAAGCACGTAAATTATTCAAGATAAAGAGGAATAAGATTCGAGTATTGGAATAATCGATTTCCACACATCTGGTTATCAACGAAAATAAATTGTTTGAACGATAATAAAGGAACGCAATCATTCAAGAAAGAGAAAAACCTGTAATTATATGAGAACGTGTCAATTTACAAATAAAATGTATTACTTTTGCATATAAAAACGTCTCTGACACACCAACCCATAATTCCTAGACGCTCGAGTCCACGAATCCTTCCGTTTGAGCGCCCGTTCCTCTTAAGGAGGTGCGCAAATACGGAGAAATTATTGTAAAAGGCATTTGCTCCTGTTACAGTATATATTTTTTAATAAAGTTAATTGATAAACCAATGTTTTTAAAATTTCTGTTACAGCCGTCACCGGCTGGGTAAAGTTTAATTTTCGAGAATCCCGACATTTTAATAATCAATCAAGCTATGGATCCGGCTCTGTCACAAACGGAGTATGGAAATTGGAGGTGCGACTTACGTCGCTATCTGGGCTTCCAGCAGAACTCCGTAAAGGTGCACCAATCAAGATCATTGGAACTGTGGAATTTTCCAACTACCTCTTCTTACGAGTTGATTCGGGGAGTGATGTTGTTGAGACAGACGAAGAGCCCCACGATCCTGAACAAATGTTCAATATAACGGCACCACTCCCAAAAAGGCAGCGTGTCGTTTAAACACCTACTACGAGTTGGTTTTATTTGTTTTGCAAACTACGATTTGTTTTTTTTTGTTTAGCAAATTACAGCACCTTGCAAATTGCAGCGTACTGTTTAAACAGAGACAAGTTATTATTTTTTCTTCTTTTAATAATTAATTTGTGTGATAGTCGTCCAGGTATGGTCGAGGTGGATCTGGTATGAATAAGTCCGATTTAAACGTTATTAACTTTTATTGTAATGAGACGTGAGTGAAGGAGAGTGCACGTCACAACGGTTCGGGACTCTGAGATGAACTGAATAAAGGGCCTGACGAAAGCAGGGCCCTTGCCTATTGCTGCGCGCGACACGATATTCTTACGCGCGATAAGACGGCCGCTGCTCGCGCGTGGCGAGCGCGGCGGCTGGACCGCCACCGTGAGAGCGTTAGCGTTCGCACGGAAGGTGCTGACGGTGCAGTAGATTAGCGAGAATGTGATACAATGTTTAATTTGAGTTTCCTGTGAGCCGAAATACTAATTCGGAATACGGGACCGTCACACTCCCCCTCTTGCTAAAAGAGCGATGCTCCGCATCAGATGTGATTTGTTTACAAGGTTTTTTTTTTTTGAATGTGTGAGTCTATATAATCAGATGGGTTTTTGTTTGTTTGTGAGTCCGGATTTTATGCATTTTTGATGTGTGGTATGGAAGTCGAGAAAATAGCCATTTTCCTTGGATCCCACTTCTGACACCATGTGATAGTCGTCCAGGTATGGTCGAGGTGGATCTGGTATGAATAAGTCCGATTTAAACGTTATTAACTTTTATTGTAATGAGACGTGAGTGAAGGAGAGTGCACGTCACAACGGTTCGGGACTCTGAGATGAACTGAATAAAGGGCCTGACGAAAGCAGGGCCCTTGCCTATTGCTGCGCGCGACACGATATTCTTACGCGCGATAAGACGGCCGCTGCTCGCGCGTGGCGAGCGCGGCGGCTGGACCGCCACCGTGAGAGCGTTAGCGTTCGCACGGAAGGTGCTGACGGTGCAGTAGATTAGCGAGAATGTGATACAATGTTTAATTTGAGTTTCCTGTGAGCCGAAATACTAATTCGGAATACGGGACCGTCACATTTGCATGCAGTTTGCAAAAAACGATCAGATATTAATTTTGCTGTGTTTTAACAGTTTATTAAAAAAAAGTTCCTCAATATTATATATTATAAAAAATCGATGTTACGTTGAAAAAAAAATGCAATTAATTATACTACAGGTTCTATTAATAAAAATGTACAATAAAAATATGTTCAATAAATATGTTCAATAAATATGTTCAATAAATATGTTCAATAAATATGTTCAATAAATATGTTCAATAAATATGTTCAATAAATATGTTCAATAAATATGTTCAATAAATATGTTCAATAAAAATATGTACAATAAAAAAATATATATGTATTAAAAACCGTGTTTATCGCGTAAGAGAGCCTTTGTGGCATAATCGCTGCGCTGCGCACACGCCCGGACGGACGTGGGCAAAATGGAATTTTTTGGCCCGGAAGATAAAAAATCTTCGGAACGCGTAAGGATCAGGCGTAGATTAATAATAAAAAAAACGAGAAAAAAACGTCACGATAAGCCACCCTGCATTTGTACGTTGAACGTATATCTTCGAGTCGACTTGCAAACGATCCACTTAGCGCAATCATTTTATGAATGATGGAAAAAAAAAACAGCGGTTATAATTCGATAAGTCGTGGTTATTCTCATGAAGTGATCATTTAATCGGTTATGATAGCTCACGAATGACATTTGTACCGTTCGGAATCAATTAGTTTTTTTGAATAAAAAAATATCGGTGAAACGATCGTTGTTCATGTTACATCAAGAAGATTGTACCGAGTTAGAGCCAAGATTGTACCGAACAAGAAGTGTCGAGAAGAATCATAAACATTTATAAATATGTTCGTTGGACCAAGATAAAGAATTCAGACGAAGAGTTCTGAAGGACGATCTTAACGTCGAGTTTTAATCCGTCACTTGTGATATTAAGGTAAGAAAACAATATTTCGTCAATTTTATGCGCAGAAAAATCTTAGCGAATCTCAACTTTCCCAAATTTGGAAAATTTTAGATTTGTCAAATTTACGGGCATGTGGCAAAGCTGCCCTTCCCACTCAGAGGGCCTTAATTGGTCAACAATTCCTTTGCCTATTTACTTATAGACGGTTCATGCCTCGAAAAAACAATATATAACATATTATTATACATTAAGGCCATGTGAAACATGTACCATGTAACATATGAGTGCGAGAGATAATTGCATTTTTTGTCACTGCTATATTTGAAATAGGTGGACATTTGGCGAAGCATCATTAGACGTTGTATTAGACGTTGTATGGAATTCTACATCCGCTAATGCTTCACTTTTTTTGTGAAATATCTATGATCTCCAAATAGCATTCATTAAAGTTTTTGTTTACGACTGAGTTTATTTCACATGGCCTTCAGGGGATGCTGAACCCGTTTTTAACTCTTCACTTACCTTTTTTTATTATCGATCGGAATTAGGCGTTTTCTTATTTTCATTTTACAATTATGCATATGCTACGCATATGCTTTAAATCGTGCAGGCCTGTAATATTTTGGCGTAAACGCTTCGGTGTATAGTCGAATTTTGATTAACAATATACAAGGAATTAAGAAAATCGAATATTACAGTTTGCCAAAAAGAATGAACGTAATGTCACGATTGACACACAGGTGGCGCCACACCATGCCCGTCACTGCATTCACGCGTTTTCTATCGGCTCTGATTACTTGTCACAAAGGAACAGTAATCGTAAACGTAGAATACACTTCACAACATGGATGTCTTTTGTGTAATAGGGGAATTCACGGAATTTCAAAGAATGGACGTTTACTCTCATTTTACGTATTTGATGAGTTCCAAAATATTTTATATCCCATAAAATAGATGCTCTTAAAATGTTTAGCAACTAACACCCAGATAGACAAGCGCCATAAAAAGTACCAATATTGTCATGATATTTGCGACATGTGCAGTGTGCATGGCGCAATTATTGCGCCAACTGCTACTTTTCGTGCCGCTTGTCTATCAGGGTATTGGTTTTCTCGGCGACCTGTAATATTCGATTTTCATTATTTTCATTTTCGATCGAAGTTTAAGTAACGCCGAAGCATTATGGTTAGTATTACAGTCCTCTGAAATGTGAAGCATATGCGTAGTATTACATCCTCTTGTTACGTCCTGTGAATTCTCCCGAAAAATTTTAGATATTTACATCAGGGAATTGGTTAATTATCCAAATATTTGAAATATATTAAATCGCTAAAAATAATCATTGGAAAATTGCTATTGTTTAATTTATCGAATTCAAAGTATCGATAAATAAATAAAATTCCAAATGGAGAAATCATCCATTTGGTAAAAATAATTAGCCTTCAGGTGAGACAGGTTGATGTACAGAGGTGACTGTACGAAGCAAGTCAACCGCATGAGAGTCGGTAACCTGAGGAGCAAAAATGCAGATAAGGATATCGGCGGAGTGCTCCTTACAGTTGTCGAACATAGGCCTGCTTGTACGGCGCGTGTCACGATGGGCACGATGCTAAGAGCGACCGTCGGGCGTGATGAGTGCAGCACCTCCTGGACAGCGAGTATCGATGAATGCTAGATCATCGTTATAGTCCAGGAGTATCATAGTAGAAATAATAAATGAAAGAATAAATGGAAAACAGGTTTAAGGGACGAATACACGGGATTGATATAGCATTTTTGGAAATAATTGATAATAGATTCAGAAAATAAAATAGAGTCAAGAAGTAAAGGAAGAAAATTGAGTCATATCGTCCTGATAACATTCAACATAAAAGTTAAATAAAATATTAAGAAAGAGGAATAAATATAAAAACAATAAATAATCAAGTAGCAAATAACGAGGGGAAAAATATAGAAAATTACGAAAAATAGGAAAGAAATGTAAAAACCATTAACGCCGAAATTTTGGGAAATAATCAGATAAATATTACGATAAAAATGTATGTCAACTAATGTTAACTTCGCAATGAAAGCTCGTACAGCTTTCATTCAAATCTGTATGTTCATAAAATTCGCGATAAAATTTAAGTAATAACAAATTAAGATGTCAAAATTATTGTGAAATTACGAAATTGGTAATATTTAATTAGACAATCAAAGAAAGGAATCAGGTGATGAGAGTGGGGCGACGAGGCGCAGGTGACACAGCGGTGACGCGGGGGTGTCCGGCACCGAGGTTATTTATTCGCGCGCCCGCCGCCCATTCGGCACTTCTTCGCGACCGGGGCAACGACCTCAATCTTGTTTTGTACTTAGCATCATTAACAAAGAACTTGTAAATCAATTTGTAAAATTTTCGAGCCAGTATTCATTCTAACCAACTTCAATAAACAGTTCATATCTTTCCAAATCATTCTATCGAATTTGAGTATATACCTCCTGAAAATCATTTAATCATCGAAATCATCAATCTGCATCGTTGAAATCTGGGAAGGACGTTCATTTCTGGAGTCGATCGTCATCATCACTCGATTCTGATTCGAGTATTCGGCATTTTGGAAGGACGTTATTTTCGGAAATCAGTCATCATCATTCGATTCTGATTCGAATATTCATCCAGATTGGGAAGGACGTTCTATTTCGATATCGTTATTCTTCATTCATCAATCGAATCATTCGACCATTCATTCTGAGGTAAAACCATTTAAATCACATCGTAAGTTCGGAAAATGTATCATCTACATCTCAAACATTCATTTCTTCTGGATATTTAATTGTCAATGTTTATTTATCAACGTTTGTTCGTCCTCCTGGAAGGTTGGAATATTTCCTTGGACAATATATATTCGTGTTGGTCAATTTTATTTCAGCTATATCAGTGCGCGTTAAAATATTAGGATAGGTCGGGAGAAAGCAGTGAGTGAGGGTGATAGCGAATCGTCGCGAGTCGTGCGTCGAGGGTGACGCGCGAGAGAGTGAGATAGCCGCGTATCGTGTTCCATTCTATAGAAAGAGTTGGCATCCAGAATTTTCTTGTCCAGTTTAAAATCGTCACTTAAAATCTAGTAAATTCCAAATTTTAACCGTGAATAAAATTTCCTCAATATCAAATATATACACTCTAGGCCCTATCCCGAATTATTTTCCGAAAGGTTAGGTTCAAAACAGGGCCAAAACCTCGATAAAGCGTCATCTCCGAATAACGTGTAAAGGGAGGGTGTAAATTCTCCTTGACCGAGATGGAGTGAAAATTGCTGATCGGGACGTAACACTCTGAAATGTGAAGCACATGCGTAGTACATTTAATGATGCTAAGTGAAAAATGATAAATAAACTATTTTGGTCGGTAAAACAGAAAGGTCCAGCATCCCATTAAGACCATGTAAAACACCTCCCTCCACATCCAATCCGGGCTCAGTCGGTATCAAAAACTGTACCGACTGGGCTGTACTGACTGTACTGTTGTCGTATCAACTTTTCACACGAGTCAAAAGAGAAGTCTCATCGGAAGTGGATATCATCTCGACGTCCAATCAGATTTTTCTTTTCTCTGTACATGTCAGATTCCGTGAGAAAAGTTGATTACAGTTTGATTACCGACCGAAAGCGTGATTTTCAGTGCAAGCAAAGTTTTCTGCCCTAGGGAAACGAGAGCTAAAGCCACACAAGATGAAAATTCACTCCCTCCCGTGTAGTATACAATACTTTAGCGCAGTAGAGCAAAATATACTATATTTTATGTTTCCATTTTTTCCCTCCCACATATGTATCGGTTTTTACAGCTCAGTTTTAAATCACTCTATCACTATCTGTGTCCTTCTGTATATTTTGATTATGAAAAACTATTTCGCTTTCAATTGAGCAATCAACCGTTTCGAAAAAAATAGAGAAAGTGATTTGTTACCAACGAAGGCCATTGTACATACCCTTAAGGCCATGTGAAAGATGTACCACATGATATATGAGTGCGAGAGAGATAAATGCATTTTTCGAATCAATGCCATTTATAACCAATTGACGTTTCAGATAAAACGGAAGCATCATCAAATGAGGTATTAAATTGTACATCCGCTAATACTTCGCTTTTTCCCGAAAAATGTACGGTCTCTGAATCGCATTCATTAGAGATTTTGGTTACCGACTGAGTCATATCACATATCCTTAAGGACACGTGAAAGCTACTCAGTCGGTAACAAAAACTGTAATGAATCGCATTTGGAGATGGTAGACATTTCGCGAAAAAGCAAAGTATTAGCGAATGTTAGCGAATGTAGAATTGAATACTCCGTTCAATGATCTGGGCTTTTACCCCAAATGTCAACAATTTTTACATCTATTGATTCGAAAAATGCAACTATCTCTCTTGCACTCATACGTCACGTGGTATATGTTTCACATGCCGTCAATATGATCAACGTACACATATATCCATAAACGATTACTAACTAAAAGTTAAGTCTCATAAAAATGTATTTTTCTGTTTCAGGTACGGGTTGTGGTAGCGGTCATCGCAATATCACGAAACCACGAACTGAATTGAATTGAACTGAACTGACCTAAATTGAACAGATTTGAATTGAAATGATATGAAATGAATTGAATTGAAATGAATTGAAATTATATGAAATGAATTGAAAAGAACTGATAACGAGCATGATTATTATGATGAAAACGATAACGCTGACGATAATGATATAATTATATGTGAAGATAATAATAGAAGCTTAATATTTTCTACGAAGGATAATAATTTGAAGTTTTGTAGTATACCTATTAATATTTTCGTTCAAATGAATTAATGATGCAATTCTTTTTTTTATTACCAACTACTCACACATAGATACAGAAGAAACAAAAAAATAATTTTAAGATATATCGTACCTCGCCAACTTTTTAAAGGGGCATTTCGATAAAATATCGCGACACACTAACGTTTTATGGGAGAAAAAAACATAAGCGGTGTCTATTTGCACAGCAGTGCAGCCAAATGAAATAACGCTTAATATTGAAGCAAAGGGCATTATGGGGAAACGAAAAGCGAATCGAACGCCAGCGGAAGAAATGGAATTCCAGCGTGCCAAACGAGAAAGAAATGCTGAAAGACAACGTCTTCGACGTAACAAATTAAGGATGAATGCACAAAATTCTCCAAACAGACAATCTCTGAATTGCATCGAAAACGAATTAGAAAACGCACCAGAAAATGCACAGCGTAATCAAGTAGGTGCAAATTTACAAGAAGATGGTAACTTGAATATAATTCGAATTGAACAATCACAAGAAGTCAGAGTGGTTGTAAATAATCCGCCCATCGTAATAAAAGAAGTTACGATACCAAATGAGATCATTATTGATCAACATGAACATGTTATCGATAACCAACCGGACGCAATCCCTCCAGATCCGATTAACAATGTTCAAGAACATTACGGAGGTGGGATGACTGAGCTTTGTAAGCACTGTAATGCCGCCCATTTCACAAGTGAAAAAGTTTCGAATATGCGAAATTCGTTCCACGACTGCTGTAGTCACGGCAAAGTGCGGCTCGAACCATTACCACCAATGCCAGATGAATTGGGTTTCTTATTCAACAGCACACACGAGAAATCGAACGCATTTTTCGAACGTATTCGAATCTACAATGCTTCATTTTCGTATGCTTCCTTTGACGCCAACTTAATGAATTTTGAAGGAATGCGTCGCGGTCCGTACTGTTTCAAAATACAAGGTCAAGTTTATTATCAAATAAACACGGCATTGTATCCGGCTGCTAACGACCTGCCAAGCTACGGCCAACTGTTCATAGTTGATTCTAATGAAGCCGTAGATTCTTTGCAGCGTCGAAACACAACTCTTGATCGCGCTTTACTTGGTGCAATTGACCGCATCATGCGTGACAATAATATCTTCGCTCAATCATATCAAATGATGGGCGAAGAGTTGCAAGCTCAGAGACAACAAGCAAAACACCTAGCAACGTGCAAAATGGGGAATTACAGTTACTGTTCACATTGAAACCTGGTATGGATCGCCGTAGATTCAACTTTCAGCGAAGTAACGAAGTCGCTGCTGTGTTCTCAACCACTGCCAATGGCGAAATTCCCGCATCGTATGTTACGATATGTAATAAGAATACGAGAAGTCTACAGTTTGTCAGTACCATGGATCCTAACGTTGAACCTTGGATCTATCCATTGTTTTATCCATTTGGTACTCGCGGCTGGCATCGGGATCTAAGACAAACAGGAAACGATCTAAAACGTGTGTCCAGAGAATCCTACGTGAGGCATCGAATGGCAATTCGTGAAAACAATCAAAGAAACGTCATCTTATTAGGGCGACGCAACAACCCATTTCCAACAATGGATTGTTGATCACTATGTGAAAGTTGAAAAAGATCGCATAGAATATATAAAGGCCCATCAAAGACAAATACGCGCAGAAACCTATACAGGATCGGTGGATTATTTGAACACGGCTGCGCATGATGCTCATGCACGAGTCGGCAGAATTGTCATCTTACCTTCGACGTTCACTGGCTCACCGCGCAATATGATGCAGCACTACCAAGATGCGATGGGAATCGTTCGAAAGTTCGGTAAACCGGACCTTTTCATCACAATGACTTGCAATCCGAATTGGCGTGAGATTAGGGAGAACTTACTTCATGGTCGACAACCCTCGGACCGACCAGATCTTACCGCGCGAATTTTCGACATGAAGAAAAAACACCTGCTTGATCAAGAGACGCGGTAGCGTCTCGACGCCAAGTACTTAAAAAAAAGTTTTTTAATCGAGTTGACGAGACGCTACCAAGTAACCTACTTCAATCAAGAGACGCGGTAGCGTCTCGACGCCAAGTACTTAAAAAAAAGTTTTTTAAGCGAGTTGACGAGACGCTACCAAGTAACCTACTTCAAAATGCCGGAAGTGGATTCTTGCAGCTCGATTTTCTCGAAAACGAAGCATCGGATCGGAATTCTAAAAACACTTTTACCATATATATAGGACACAAGCTTTCGAATGCGCCCTGTTACGATTATAACTGTTCGGTAGATGCTGAGATATGGGCATCGTGTCCCTCTCGAGGTCCGAAAATATTATAAAATGTGATGTGATGTGATGTGATGTGATGTGATCGCGTCTACTGCGCATGCGTCCGCCGGGCCAGCTGGCTTGCCTTTCGATTCCTGGGCTGCGTTTCAGAAATCATACCCGAGTATATCAATCGGCAAAATATATTTTTTTTCACATGATGAACATTTGTGCTGAAAATTAGGGAAACAAACTTGTGATTATGTGATATGTGATTTAAAGAAATCAAAATATTTTTGCGTTAAAAAAATGTGAGAGTGTCGTGAAAAATTGTGCATAATAAGTGTCAATAAAAAAATAACTTTCGTGTAAAAAAAATTGAAAACCGTCGATAAAAACCCCCATAAATACATCTAATCTGATAATATTAATAAATATAGTATGTATTATATATGTTTAAAATATTAAATTAAATTTTTGAATTATGTGTCGGACGTGTAAAGTTAATTTTTCCTCGATCTTTTTATGACTAACCTAATTTTGACGTTTCGTTTTGTTTTTGCTTTTGAAATATAAAATACTTGACCAGAAGACGGTTCAGTTTTTTAAAAGTGGAATCTATGCTCCGTCAGCAAAACATGAACTTATTCACCTACCCAAACCAAGGAATAAATCTTTTCCTGACGGAGCTGGCATTCTATTTGAGACATTTCCCCCTGGCGATGGGAATGATATAAAGAAAATATATAATTAAAGACTCGCAGTGAACATTTATAATTTATGTATGTATACACCTATTCCATATAGTGCCGAAAAGCATCTCCAGCTCCACACAGATGTCCTCGATGCTCTGGAATTTCAGAGGGACTGCGTCAGGATGTCTTTACCCATCGTGCGAGAGAGTTAAGTTTTTTTTTTGCTACGTATGATAAAAACCACCTCCTGATCCTGACGCAGCTGCCTTCGAAGGTCCAGAGCATCAAGAGCAACTGCTTTAAGAGTCGGAGGTGCGTTTTGTCACCATAAAATGTTTCACAAATATATTTTTATTTTACAGGAAGATGATTTATTTATTTTTTTAAATGGAATCTATGCTCCGTCAACAAAACATGACCTTATTTTTACATTTACCCAAACCGATAAATCTTTTCTTGACAGAGCTGGCATTCTATTTAAGATATTTCTCCCCTGTCGATGTATAATTGAAGGCTCGGAGTGAAAATTTATAATTTATTATATATATAATTTTTGCATATAGTGGCGAAAGGCAATGCCAGCTCCACATATGAGAGAGATTCCATCGATGCTCTAGAACTTCAGACGCACTGCGTCAGCATCAAAAGATGTCTTTATCCATCATGCGAGAGAGTTAAGTTTTTTTTAGCTATGCATGATGAAATCTATCTTCTGATCCTGACGCAGCTGTTTTCGAAGGCCCAGATCAGGAGCAGCTACTCAAGGTGTCGAACATGCCTTTCGTCACCATAAAATGTTACACGAATATATTTTACAGGAAGATGATTCGGTTTATTCGCTGTATGTCTGTAATAATAAATCAAACAACATGACTGTATGTCAAAAATAGGTGAAATCAAAGCAAAAAATACTTTTTTAAAAAAAAGTAAAAGGGTACGCCAAGTACTTAAAAATTGTATTCTCGTTCTGAAAATATGTTTATAAAAAAAAAAAAAAAAAAAAAAAAAAAATGCCCAAACAGATGTTTATAAAAACAGTCTCTTAACAAAAAAATTCTTCCGATAAGACGTTTATCAAAGCAATTTAAAAAAAATCAAAAAAATATGTATCTAAATCTCAAAAAAAAAAAAAAAAAAATCGAAAAGAAATCCAATCAAACCAGCCAAGTAGTAGTACATACAAAAAAACTCTTCAAAAAATATGTTTAGCAAAACAATCAAAAAAAAAAAAAAAATACAAGGTGCAAAAAATCTTGACAAAAAAAAACTTGGCGTGCCAGTTTTTTTTACAACAGCTGTTGTACATCTGTAATAACTGCAGTAACTGTAATTGTAAAAAAAACTGGCAGGCCAAGTTTTTTTTTGTCAAGATTTTTTGCATCTTGTATTTTTTTTTTTTAGATTGTTTTGCTAAACATATTTTTTGAAGAGTTTTTTTGTATGTACTACTACTTGGCTGGTTTGATTGGATTTCTTTTCGATTTTTTTTTTTTGAGATTTAGATACATATTTTTTTTGATTTTTTAAAAATTGCTTTGATAAACGTCTTATCGGAAGAATTTTTTTGTTAAGAGACTGTTTTTATAAACATCTGTTTGGGCAATTTTTTTTTTTTTTTTTTTTTTCTAAACATATTTTCAGAACGAGAATACAATTTTTAAGTACTTGGCGTACCCTTTTACTTTTTTTTTTAAAAGTATTTTTTGCTTTTTTAATTACACGAAAAAAATTCTTCGGGAAAACACAAGCATATGTTTATACCATAGAGTCTCAGAAACGTGGTTTGTTGCATATTCACGTACTGGTCACGCTGAAGCACAAACTTACAATGCCAGAAATGATTAACAACTACATTTCAGCAGAGATCCCCGATCCTGAATTACATCCGCATCTCCATCGTATTGTAATGGCCAACATGATCCACGGCCCTTGCGGATCATGGTGCGAAGTGAAAGGAAAATGCTCGAAACACTTTCCAAAGCCATTTTGTGAAGAAACGACAATGGATGCGAATTCTTATCCACACTATCGTAGACGTGATACCAGAGCTCTGTACGAACGCCCAGGAGGATACGTCGTTGATAATCGATGGGTTGTCCCATATTGTCCGACATTATCGCTTATGTTTAATTCCCACATTAATGTGGAGATTGTACAAGCGTAACTGCTCCAAAGTATTTGTATAAATACGTATACAAAGGACACGACGCAGCCGCTATTCAAGTGACGAACAATGAGAATGCGGACGATGAAGAACGAATTCTTGATCACGATGAAGTGAAGGACCACATAGAAGCTCGATACGTTGGTCCAAATGAAGCAGTGTGGCGAATTCTCGACAAAAAATTGCAAGAAAAAGTCATCCTGTTATCCGTCTTTCCCTACACTTACCAAACGAGCACAGTGTCACCATTCCGGCAGATATGAATGAAGATGGTATCCGCAGTGCGATAAGTCGAGTTACCATGCTTATGGATTACTTTGCATTGAATGTTCGAGATGCATCTGCAAGAGAATTTGTCTATCCTGATATCCCATCACACTTTGTATACAAAAAAATAAACGTTGACGGAAGAATGGTTGCCAGATGGGAAAAACGACAGCGTGGGCATTGTGCAATCGGACGAATGTACTCGGTAAGTCCTGCGCAAACCGAACTGTATCATCTTCGGTTACTACTGTTGAAAGTAAAAGGAGCTAAGAGTTTCGTAGATTTGCGAACTGTGGATGATCATGTTCATGATAGTTATATCGCGACATGTCTAGCCTTAGGACTTATTGAAGATGACGATGAGTGGCGAAGAGCCATCGCCGAAGCTGCCGTTTGGATGATGCCTGGTCTCCTTCGTAGACTTTTCGTAAGAATATCAGTTCACTGTCAACCGATTCATCGGGAAGAATTGTGGGATGAATTTAAAGATCAGTTATCTGAAGACTACGCAAGGCACGTAGGCGTGCAACGAGCGCAAAGAAAGGCATATAGTCAAATTGCTCAAATACTCATCAGGGAAGGTACCAATTTATCTCAATTCTCAGGAATGGAACCGGCACAAGACATCGATGAGGATGAAAATGAGAATTTACCAATATTGGCATGGAACAATACAGACAGCTTAATGATACGCAAAAGACTTTTGTCGATGCTGTCCTCAGTGCTGTAGATAACGACACCATTGAACAAACCTGCTTCTATATCGATGGGCCCGGAGGGTCCGGAAAAACTTTCACGTATACGACCCTTTCAAATCTCGTTCCAGGAAGAGGAAAATCTGTCAGTGCCATGGCTTTCACCGGAATAGCAGCCATATTGCTACCGGAGGGTAAAACCGTACACAAGACTTTTGGTCTGCCAGTACCATTACACGGAGATTCCACGTCGAGCATTAAAGTACAATCTAAGCAGGGCGAATATTTAAAGAACGTCGATCTATTCATCTGGGACGAAGCACCTATGGCTCCACGCTATGCACTCGAAGTAATGGACCGAACATTGCGAGACATAATGAAGAATACCAAATCCTTTGGTGGAAAAGTTATTGTTCTTGGAGGAGATTTTCGTCGGCTACTACCGATTAAAGTACGCGGAACTCGAAGCGAAACAGTTAACCTTTCCATCAAATACAGTTCACTTTGGCAACATTTCTCTAAGTACGCATTAACGGAAAACATGAGAGTTTTTCCCAATGAGATAGAATTTGCTCAATTCCTACTCAACGTTGGTGATGGCATTCTCAATTACCAAAACGACAACCTTCAAGTCCCAGCACGTTGCTTAGCGCCTGCGAACCGAAATATCGTCGAAGATACGTATGGACATTTGATAAGGGCAAAACGCTACAAGGCAGTGGCGAAGTGTGCCATTCTATCAGCTCGAAACATCGATCTTGAAGAAATCAACAGCGAAGTCATGAACTTATTAGATAGAAATACCGAAAAGTTATACACAAGCGTTGACAGCACCAAGAATTGCGGCGACAACAATCAAATCAACGAAACAATCTTGCCCGAGTATCTAAATACGCTGTCGCCACCGAGTTTGCCCCCACACGAACTCCGTCTCCGAAAGTACGGCATTTTATGCTTATCCGAAACTTAAGCATAAACGGAGGATTATGCAATGGTACAAGGGTGTTGATTTTAGAATTGGGCAACGCAGTACTGCGATGTGAGATTCTATCCGGCGACAAAACCGGTGAAATCGTTATCTTACATCGCATTACTCTTTACTGTGAGAATGAATATCCATTTACTTTTAAACGACGTCAATTTCCAGTAAAAGTCGCTTTTGCAATGACGATTAACAAATCGCAGGGACAAACGTTTGAGAAGATTAGCATCGATATTCGTAGAGATGTATTTAATCATGATCAATTGTATGTCGCCTTCTCCCGAGTGCGTTCTTGGGAATCTTTCAAAGTATATGTCGGACCTCAACATAACGATGGTGTAGTCAAAAATTTCGTTTACAAAGAGTTATATCAATAATCAGAAGTATTATTACATTCTTGTGAAGATTAAAAAATCAGCGCTGCAGCGCCACAAATTCAAAGTCGCGCGCGCAGCGCGCCCAGACTCTCTAGTGTTATTAAATATTTGATCTTATGAGAATGCAAAGGATCTAAGTAAGGAGAGGGTTTATCAAAATGAATATTTCTAAATCCTGACGCATTTATTGATTCTCCCCGCTCTTATCCTTTCCTATTTTAATCGTGTTTGTCGCTATCCTCATAATCTCCATCTTCTTCGAGTTTCTCCTGGACATTGTCCTCACTTTCTTCGTGTTCCTCTCTGTCATGGTCCTCCCCATATTGTACCTGTTTGTTCTTGTCTTCAACCTCTCCATCTTCCTCGTATTGATCGCTATTGTTATGTTGGACTGCCTCTTCGAAATTCTCTTCTGTATCAAAGATGCCGCTAACTATTTTGGTTTAACCAATTCAAACCGATAAGATCCAATTCAAAAGTTATTCGCCACTTCCGACCCGCGCAAAAAAAATTAGTCCCGGAGGGTCGCCCGCCGGATCACCCGGCGGGACTCGAGTGGAGACCCGCGGTAAGCCCGTAAGAGACCCGCAAGAGGCCCGTATACTGTCATATTGTAAGTCCCACGCCACACTTTTCAGAATTTTACGGGAGGGGGGGGGGGGGGGGGGGAGGGTACTACTGCAATTTGGAAGATATTTCGCTGATTACTTATGAGTGAAACGACTGTCAAATTTTCTATATTAATATTTAACAAAAAAATGATGTTTTCTTTGGCACGGTCCCTGTCGGCATCGCCGACCGCATTTTTACCGCCAATTTTTACCGGTTGTTTTACCATAACTTCTACTGCGAAATTACCGCAATTATGGTTATTTCTGTCGAACCTTTGCCCGAAAAATGTCCGCATTCTGACCACAAAATAACTGGCAATAAAACTGCTCGACGACTGTGCCCGTTGTGGTTGTGTTGACTATTATAACGCGAAGATGTCCGGTAGTTATTTTTTTTTGTGGTTGTTTTACTTTCTTTACAACCGCGAAATTAGCCGAACCGAATATTTACCGCATGATGCCGGTCATTGAATTTGCGCGGTTGATGGACTCGAGTTATAACCGAAAAGTCACCGTTATTACACCGCTAACAAGAGGTTCTGCTGTAGTTGTTTTTGAAAAAAATGTACCACAAAACAACCGATAGTTACGTTTTTGTGGTTGTTCTACTTACCTTACAACCGTTACTTTACCACTGATGAACCGGCACACCGGTTCTTCCGGCTGCTTCACAACCGCAAAATTACCTCGGTCATTTCGACAATCGTAGCCGCAAAATAACCATTGTTTATGTTTTTTGCGGTTGTCAGACTTACCTTACAACCACTAAATTATTCCGAATATACCGGTTATAGAGAGCTGCTGCTGTGGTTGTTTTGAACAATTTGACCGCGTCTTACCAGTAATTTAATTTGCGCGGTTGATGTACTCGCCGTACAACCGCAAAATGACCACTATTAAACCTGAGACCTATCAAAGAACTGCCGCTGTGGTTGTTTTTAAACATTTTACCATGAAACAACCGATAGTGACATTTTTGCGGTTAATTATCGAAACAACCGCAACAAGAGCTTTTTATACCGGTATATTCGGGGCATTTATGCGGTTGGTAGGTAAGTAGAACAACGGCAATATGTAACAACCGGTTATTTTGCTGTTAAAATTAATGAAACAACTACAGCAATAGCTTTTCGTATTGGTTTATTCAGGGTCAATTTTGCAGTTGTAATGTGAGTAGAACATCCGCAAAAAGTAACCACCGTTTGATTCGCGGCAAAAAAAAAAAAAAAATGAATTCTACTGCAGCAGCATCGGTCGGTACCGGTTAATAAACCGCACTTGATTTACAATCGCAAAATTACCGCTAATAAGCAGTAATTTTGCGATTCTAAATCAAGTGCAATAATTGAATGACGGATATTACGCGGTTGAAATGTTAAACCAACCGCACCAACAATTCTTGGCACAGGTTTATTAGTAGTTTTTTTTTTTGCAGTTGTACGACGAGGCAGACAACCGTAAAATGATAACATCCGGTCGTTTAGCGGTAACAAATTTCGAAACAACCTCAGCAACAGCACTTGGTACCAGTTTAATCGAGGTAGTCTTGCGTATGTAAAATAATGGAACTACTGCAAAAACGTACATACTGGATACATTGCGGAAAAAATGATCGACACAACCGCATCAAGAGCTTTTTATGCCGGTATATTCTAGGCAATTATGCGGGTGTAAGGTATGTACCCCAACCGCCAGAACGTAACAACCGGTTATTGCGAGGTTAAAATGGGCGAAACAACTACAGTAACAGCTTTTTGTACTGGTTTATTCAACGTAATTTTGCGGTTGTATCGTAAGTAGAAAAAACTGCAAAAACGTAACTCCCGGTAACCACAACAACAGCTTTTTATACTGGTATTTTTATACTGGTATATTCGGGGTAATTATGCGGTTGTAAAGGGTAAGTTGGACAACCGCTAAAACGTAACAACCGGTTGTTTTGCGGTAAAAATTTCAAAACCACTTCACCTACACTTCGTACCGGGTTTAGTTTAGGTAATTTTGCGGTTGTAAAAAAAAAAAACAAAAACATACGTACCGGTTATATTGCGGAAAAAGTGGTCCAAACAACCACAACAGCTTTGTATACTGGTATTTTTATACTGGTATATTCGGGGCAATTATGCGGTTGTAAGGGATAAGTAGGACAACCGCTAAAACGTAAGCACCGGTCATTGTGCGGTTAAAATGGGAGAAAGTACTACAGCAATAGCTTTTTACCGGTTTATTCCGGAAAATTTTGGGAATGTGTGGCAGGTGGAACAACCGCAAAAACGCAACTACTGGTTTTTTGCAATACATTTTTTAAACAACCACAGCGACAGGGTTTGGTATCGATTTATTAGTGGCCATTTCGAGATCGTAAGGTAAATGCAACAACCACAAAAATTCACCCGGTACTTTCGCGGTTATATTTGAAAAAGCAACCGCCGCAGCAGCTCTTGGGACCGGTTTATACGCGGTACTTGCGCTGCTCGAAACACGTGAAACAAGCGGAATCCTCTGGGGAACTCAGTATCAGCATTGGAGACATTGCCGCGTAGTGGCGCTGCAAGCGGATAATATAAGGTTTTTAAATATTTTTTGCGGTTAAAGTTATGGTCAATCACAACCGGTAGTTTTTCCGGTAAAATTACCGTAAAGTTTGCGGTAGGCGGTGCCGCCAGGGGTCCTCCATGCATTAAGATATGATATATCTTGGCCGATATTTGGGCCGATGTCGCTTCGGCCCAGATATCGGGGCCGAAGATTAGGCTTCGGTTTGTCATTGCCAAACCATAAAGCCGCAAGAATAACGTTCTCTTTTCTCGTTCTCTCAGATAAAGGGAGTTCGTTAATCTGGAAATATACGGTCCAAATGGAGAAGATCGGTGACTTGTAGATACTAAAGCCATCCGCGTACCACATCAGAGATATATTGTCGGGATTGGCTAAGAAGCAGCCCTCTTCACTCAGTTCTTTGAACACAGCTCCATAGAATATATCCTCGTAGGCCTCCTCGTTATTATGAATTCGGGTAATCTGTGTTTAAGCATATCTCTAAAGCCCGGACGCTTGTAAAGAGCTCGTATTTGATCGATAAGTGGGACTTCTATGAAGTATTTGATCGATGGTTCTTCGTTGCAAACTTGACAGACCGAAGTAGCGTTTTCAATGTTTCGGAAACAGAGAGAACAGTAATAGTGTCGTATTACCGGAGTTTGCATATTGGCGAAGAACTTCTCGAAGGAATACAATGTCTTTTTGCAGTCATTTTGAGGAGGACAGTGTAACTGTATCATTCTCAAAGTATCTGATAGTAAAGCCTTCGTAGGCTTATGTCGTAAGTAGAAAGATAAAATGGTCATTAAACTCTCCACTACTGTGATTTGTGCGATCAATAAAAGGATCAAAAATACAAATGTTACTGTAAAATTGCAACGCACATGTATTTGAAAATTCACAAACAGTTCATGTACAAAAACTTCCAATATCGTTCATTAATTGTCAAACAAATTTTGTGTTAAAAAAATTACAAAAAATGCTAGTTATTAATGAAGCCAAAAAATTGTAGAAAATGATTTATAGATAAATAAAAAGTAAATGCGGAAAAGATGTGATAATGGACCATTGTCAGCTTTTTAACATTACGTGTATCGTATTAAAATGTATGTGTTATTGAACATTTTCGAGTTATACCTTCAAAAGGCAGCGGGAGATTGTGTACAGTTAAAATGAAAGTTAAAAAAGATACTTCAGCTGAAATAAGTACATACAAACCTGGACAATTTGGTTTTCGGATCTCAGATGAAATTTAACATCGAAGAATATAACTGTCTTGCAGCATGTAAACGTTGATCTGGAAGCTAATCCTTCGTTGCACTTCTAGTCTTCCATCTCGACATTGGACAGCTATCACTCCGAAGAAAGATGCAATACCGTATTACGTCATTCTCTTCATAGTTTCGTGACTAGATAACGTACAGAAAATAAAATCTCAAAGACTGTCTCATGGGGTTAAGATTTTTGGAAAATAATCAATTGAGGGTGTTTTGCACACCCAGTCTTTTTCAATTTGAATAAATAATTGATAATTACAGAGCAGCAAAAGAATTGGAGCTGCGGAGCTGCGGACCTTCATAAATTATTATTTTACAAGGGTATTAATCCCGCGCGACGGTCAAAAATATTTGCTACGTCGTTGTTTGTGACAGTTTACGTCAGATTGCAAGCCTGTCCGCGCTGTTCACGTCGTGTTTTTTCCCCGTGTAGACAACGCGATTTTGAGTTATTCCACGTTTTTTACTTTCGATATATTTATATATTAACTTTTTATACTACCAGTGGAACTTGTCCGTCGGTAAACTCGCAGCAAATTAACAGACAAATACGATCATCACCAACATGGCCTATGAGCTTGTCTTTTGGATAAAATCGTGTATGAGAAGTGTAGTGGAAAAATCTTTAGTTCTGTCATCAAATATAGTCGATCCCTGCGTTGAAGATACAGTTACTCTTCCGTTCGGAAATAAATTATACTTAGCAAAAATTCTGAAATTCAGCGGTAAGCGAAAGAATGGCAAATCACATCACATCTTTGTAACCTCTTAAAAAGAAAAAATCTGCCAAAACAGATGTTTATCAAAACCTCAACAAAAAAAAAAAAAAAAATAGAAAAGAAATCAAATCAAACCAGCCAAGTAGTAGTACATACAAAAAAATTCTTCAAAAAATATGTTTATCAAAACAATCTAAAAAAATATACAAGATGCAAAAAATCTTGACAAAAAAAAACTTGGCATGCTAGTTTTTTTTTCCAATAGCTGTCGGGCATGGTTCATTCAAATAATCGAGGGAGAGGGAAAGTAACTGTAATAACTGCAGTAACTTGTGAGAATTTAAAAGTGAGACCTAGGACGACAGAGACAATACAGGTAATAATTCGAACTCGCAATGAAAAAATAAACCGATAAATAAATAAAGAGAAACAAAACGCAACTCGATACACGAAAATAAAATACTGGTGTACTGACAATTAGGCATAAGGTCCACGCCTCTTTTTAATCCAAAATCCGAACGACTCGACAATTTACAAACAATACCATAACGTTATAGCACTCAATACATACACAGACATAACCCAAGCTGTTCTCATTTATCGCGACTCACTCCGACGTTTCGAGAATACATTAATAATTCTTATATAATTTTCTCGTATAAGTTTCATACAATCGACATAAAATTTGGTACAATAAACAATCGAGACTTATCTTTGGTCGGTGGCTCTTTCTTTTAAACTCTGGGGCTCGCAGTGTTCTTTCGGAAGAGGATCCAGAATCGACAAGGAGAGTCCGACACGGGTTCGCCCCGCTAATCTCCTTCCTTCACGTAGAAGTTCACGTCCGTCGTGCTCGACGTCCCCAGAGAGAAAGAGACCGATATTTTGAGAAAATGTTCGCACCTGTGCCTCGAAACTGGTAACGCATGCGCGACGCTAGTGCGTACGCTTACGCACGGATTATTCGTGATCGATTATCGATCCCTGTTTCGGGCTCCCATATTTCTTCTCTCGACTATCGCTATTTGAATTCGAAAGTACAATCTTACATTATCCCCCCTTTTATACTAGACTCTTGGAAAGAGTATAGAATAAAACGGATTCGTTCAATTTATGCACCCATACGTTCATTCATATAATTATTTTTCATTCCTCCATACCATAATGCATCCTCTAACTTATTTACTTTTTACGAGTAATGTTTCTCTAGTCACAATTTCTAGTCATTTTATCTCTTATGTTAGGATCCCTTTTTTTTGGGAGCAACTTCGTTTCTTTTATCGCTGGAGGTCGATCCTCCTTAATGAGTCACTTATAATATGTTGACATTATTTACATTCGTTCGATATTGATACAATATATTTTTACCTTATGCTTACACTATTTACATGGCAGTCCGGACTGCAATGAACCGGTCGGAGACATTGTCGATTTGTTTATAGATCTATCTTACTTAATAACTAAACCTAATCTTTCCTGATTCGTGTACATGAGTTTATATTTACAAGGCAATTTGGATAGGCTGCCGCGACCTGTACCGGTCTACTTATTTTTTATTGTTCTTTATTTTTTTTTTTTTTCGTACTTATTCGATCGTTTCTGAGTAATGCTTCCTGAGATTTGTGCGATTATAGGTGCCTATTTCGATGTTATCCCGTTTCGGATCCGACAAGACAAACGCATTTTCGCCAAATTTCCCCGTGATTTTATATGGACCCTCGAAGAGGTGGAAAAACTTCTTTATAACTTTATCCATTGCATTAGAGAGGTGTCTTACCCGGAGTAAAACGAGGTCACCGATCTCTAACGGTACCTTTGACACGTTCGTTTGACCTTTTTTTCGGTTATCAAAACTCTTTCGCAAATTATCTCGCGCCAGTGCAATAAGATATTCGTGAGAGATGGTTTCGCTCTCCGGAAATTTTACAAGCTTGAGAATTTTATCCTGCACGGGTTTGCCGAAGTGCAGCTGTAAAGGAGAGACTCCTGTACTCTGATGGACCGAGACATTGAGTATTTCTTCTATCTGGGGTACAAACTCCACCCATTTCGTATGTTTTTCAGCACACAATGTTCGAAAGAGACGCCCCAACTCACGCATTACGCGTTCCGTTGGGTTTGATTGTGGATGTCTTATGGAGCTGTATAATACTTTAATATCTTCGGCTTCTAGTTCTGTTTTCCACATCGCGGACGTGAATTGACTACCGTGGTCCGATAATATCCGTTTTGGCTTTCCGAATTTCGGAATAAAAAGGTTAAAAATCTTTTTCAAGCACATGCGAGTTGTTGCTTTTTTCATCGGGTATAAGCTTACGTGTTTCGAAAACGCATCCAACATAACAAAAATATATTGTGTACCCCCGCGGGCCATAAAAATCCACAGTTACCAATTCACTCGGTCCTTTTGATGCTACAAAATTATATTCGGCTTCCATCGATATTGTTAGATATTTTACGCGTTGACAAATATCACAACATAGGACGAACCGTTTAACCTGTGCTTGCATGCCTTTCCAATAATAAAATTTTTTCAAGTGTCCTAATGTTTTGTACACCCCTGGATGTCCTAATTTTGTATGGATCGATTCAATGAGTGCGCGTTGTAACTTTTCCGGGATCATTATTCTCCAATTCTCGCTTTCTTTTTCACGGTGGAATAAGATATCATTATATACCTGGTAACCGGCAATATCCCCCCTCGAGTCGCAGTCATCTCTGATTTTCTTCAACTTCGGGTCATTAAGCTGCCATTCGCTTAATTTTTTGAAGCTTCGCGTTAGATTCGTATCATAATTGAGCATGGCTATCACAATTAATGATGTTTCGTCTTTACACTCAATGGGAGAAAAGCATTGATGAAGCGATGAGATAATTATTCTTTCGACGTCTTGTTCTACGAACTCGTTAGCCGGATTTCTGCTGAAGAAATCGGCTACAACGTTGTCTATGCCTCGACAAAAGCTAACTTCGAATGAGGATTGTTGCAACAGCAAACTCCACCGCATAATGCGTGGACTGAGAAAACTAGCGCTTTTCAGGAAAGTTAAACTTTTATGGTCAGTCAGGATTTCAAAACGTACTCCTATCAGATACACTCTAAATTTGTCTACCGCGTAAATAATTGCCAACACCTCCTTCTCGGTAGTTGTGTAATTTATTTCGGGACGCGACAGACACCGGCTCACGATCGACACTACGTTGTGATATCCCTCAGAATTAATTTGGTAGAGTATACCGCTTATACCTCGGTCCCTCGCATCCGTCTGAACTTTGAACTCTTTATCCGGAATAATATGTTTCAGTTGTATGCAATTTCTAAAATCCTTCTTTAGACTATCGAAGGCTGCGGCATGAATCGGAGTCCATTCCCAGGTCTTATCTTTTGTTAGAAGTTCTCTAAGCGGATCTACGGATTTACTGTGTCTAAGATTAAATTGTCGATAGTAATTGCATACGCCTAAGAATTGCTGCAACTGTTTTTGATTCTTTGGCTCAGCGAATTTTACAATTGTATCCAGCTTAGTCGGATCTGAAATAATTCCGCTGTTCGACACAACAAAACCTAAGAACGGAACCGATTCCTGCAAAAATACGCACTTCGATAGTTTAATCGTAAAGTTATATTCCTTGAGTCTTTCCAATACTCCTCTCATTACTCGCATGTGTTCTTCGGTAGCATGTCTAAATAACATAACGACAAAATAACACGTCAAAATAACATACGACAAAATAACAAGACAACAAAATAACACAACGACAAAATAACAAGACAACAAAATAACACAATATAATATTATTGATATATATATATTGTATTTATCGGTATATAGATCGGTATATAAAATATCATCCAAAAATAACGTGAAATCTAACATAGAGATCGGATGTTATAGTTCGATCATGCGCCCAGATCAATCGAATTCTCGTCAAATCGATTATAGATGCCAGAACCGTAGATACGAAAACAAACAGAGAGCTCGTCATAACGGTATACCTGCGAGATCGGATGTATACATGTATCAAAGCAGTACTCATCGGCAGCTGACGCACGACAGTGCTAAACGGACGTCAGCATGCCACTACAATTTATATTAAGTCAAAAAGGAAGGCCGTTATTGGTGCATAAAAAATATATCTACCAACATCTTCGTGTGTGCAAAACCCACGTAACATGGCGGTGTGTCGAGTACCACAAAATAAACAAGTGCAACGCGACGATTACAACCACTTCCGAAACGAAAACCGGTAAGTGACTACATATATTAAAAAAGTCATAAGTGAATAGGGGAGACCGGGGCAAAATGGCACAGCGGGGCAAAACGGGACACTGCGGGCAAAACTCAATTTTCCAATAATTTTTGGATGCCCCATTTTGTCCCAACGATACACCCGGATTTCCAAACCCGTTTTGCCCCACTTACCATCACCGCAATCATCCCAAAGTTATTGGAGAATTGCGTTTTGTCTTGTTATGCCGTTTTACCCCGATGTACCATTTTGCCCCGATCTCCCCTATGTTATTTTGTCGGGTGTTATTATTGTTATTATTATATTTTGTCGGGTTATATTATTGATATTATTGTATTTTATGTAATACAATGTATTATGTTACTTTATTAAATTATTTACCGTGTCAATAATAATTAATTGAATGTGTCACAATTCATTCCAGGCACGGTTCTAACCGTGAAAGAGCATAATCATGCGGCCGACTCATGCATAATCAACCGTTCCCGGGCTAGCGCGGACAGTACAGAGGGTAATTGTTTTATACTATTATAAATTTATTTCATTACATTTTTATCATGTGAATAATAATGATTTTTTGATGGATAGAAAAATTAATCAATATTGAATTAAACTGATTTCAGATACGGGCTGCAGCAAATCCGCAACTGCGAACACCGTCAACTCGGGGAGAATTGGAGCTCACCGAAGTCTTCACAAAAACGTTAAACGGAGACAATTTCCTTCACCACGATGCCGGTGGCGACAAGAAACGTTTTTTAATTTTCGCAACGACACGAAATCTCGAATGTTTGGCAAGATGCAATAACTGGTTTTGCGATGGAACATTCCGCTCGGCTCCATCGATCTTTTTACAACTGTATACGGATAAGTGTGTCTTATATTTGGGCGAGTTGTTGTTAATTTGAGTTGGTGTTCATACCCCCTGGCACAACCCGGCTTATCAGAAAAAACCGTGCACGAATCCTGAAATACCCCGTTCACTATCTCATTTGAGCCTCATCGAGTGACGTTCGTTTCCACGCGACCGACCGAAGCTCCTCGGAGACTGCCAACTCACTCGCGTTTTCTATTTGACCGCCTGTATTTGTCGCTAATTTTTCTTTTTTATTATCAACTACCAACTCACGTATTACGCGGACTTCATTAGTTTCATTGTATTTGATTTCTTTTATTGACAGTTTTTCGATATTTATTGTCTGTCTGTGTTTTCCTTGTTCGAAATCCGTTTCGACGATTTTTTCGGTATCGGTATCGGCTACCTCGTGTATAATCACTCCGGTGTCCTCTTCCGGAGGAATGTACTGTAGATTCACGACAAAGATACAGGTGGTATCGTCTTGTTGCGAGCAAATCAGTCTCTCCGAAGCGCTTTGCTCGAACATCATCGATGATGCCGAGATAATCTTTCCGCGTATTTCGATCGTATTTAGTTTGTAATTCAGCACTACTTTATTTTGTGAAAACCAGTCGTGACCTCGAATAATTTCGGAGGTCAAGTACGGAACTACAAGGAAAGAATGACCTGTTGTCACATCGTCCACTACTGATTCGATAAAAGTTTGGCGTTTGACCGTCATAGATTTTTTCCCAATGGCAGTCGATACAAGCAAATTTGTGACTGGCAATTCCTTTAGGGCCTTGTACTTGGACAGTTCTTTATAAAAGTTTTCCGATATGACCGTCACTTGACTACCGGTATCGAGTAAGGCTATAATCTGTTTTTTTCCAATAATCATTCTAACATGCGGGCACCTTGCCACTGAACTTAAATCCTTTTCCTCAACTGGGTCCTGTTTTTCTTTGATTCCCTTAGCTAAATCGTTCACAAAATCAAAGTCTTGACGGCACGCGGGTGGACCTTGGTGCAGCGCGCCGCAATCTAGTTTAAATGCTGTGAAGAAGCTCGATAATCACCGTTAGACTGATTCCTCTGATTTGGTCTATCGTCTCTACCCTGTATGGCAGGAGGAGGAAAGCGCGTGTCCGGTAATTGAAATCGCGGTATATCGTTACGATAATATTCTCTCTGACTTGAGTAATTATTCTCATTTCGATGATTTGAATATCCATTCTCTCTTCGGTAACCCGATTGTTGATTCTCGTTATTATACAGGGACGGATAATCCTCGCGATAATTTTCTCGTCGACTATATTCGCCCCTGCGATAACCCGGACTTTGCTCTCTTACTCTCATTTGCCTGACTTTCGGCATAGTATATCGTTGTTGATTATTTGCGTCTTGTCTACCGTATCGTTCCCGATCCCTACGCATACCGTCTAGATTTGCTAACGTCTGACCGATCAACGTAGAGTCCGTGTAATTTATTGTCGCCAAGGTTTCTTTCACCCAGATTGGATATTGTTGAATGATGCTGTAATTGACTTCGTAATCAGTAAGTTTCGGAATAAAATACCTAGCTTCTTTGAGTTGACGGTAAAAATATGTTTGTAATGTGTCCTTCTGAGCGTTGTATGCTCGATCCATCCAAGTATTTTTAATCTGCACTCTAGTCGGGATAGAATAAAATTCTTCCAAAAATCTCTCTTTAAATACTTCGTAGGTTCCGATATTTCCCTGCAGTTCCATCCACAAGCTCGCCCTACCCTTCAGCGCATGCTCTACGATTAATAATTTTTTTTCAGCTCTCACGTTTTTTGTTTTAAAAAATTTTTCCACGTCTTCTAAAAACTCGACTGGATTGGTTTCAAATTCGTCTCCGAATTTCGGCAGTTTAATATCTAAGTTAAAATTTTGCACACTGCTTACAGTCGCCGAAATCTCGTCAGTATTTACCTCTCGTCTTTGGCCTTGATCACCCGCGTTAGGAGCGTCCGGCCGTACTTGTTGTTGTTGTTGATTCGCGGCTCGCTGAGTTTCGAGTTCGGCACACGGAGAAAAAAAAGTGGTTGATCGGAATAAATACATTTATTCAGCGGAAGCTTTTGTCATTTCAACAGTTTATCATTTAAACAAACTGCACGAGTATAGGAACAACTGAATACGAGTTTTTCATCGAAACAAATCTTTTGACTGCGTACTTGGATTTAAAATGATCGCAAAGTTCGATTGCACGAAGCATCATTCGGGCCATGCAACTATAAAATGTATTTCGGAATTCATCAAATACGCTCGTTCTAATCAATCACATAATTTGTTTGTTTAAAGATAAAAATATGTTTGAACGAGCGCCTATTTTGGTTACTTTTTAAGCTCACGTTTAATGGGAATAATAATGTCAATACAATTGAATAATGTTAGCATGAAGAGCGCAGTCAGTATTGTTTAAACCCGTTATCAGTTTGATTAGAATAAATGCAGCGTTCGCAGGACACCACGCATCAACTTAATATACGGTTATTCTGAAACTTTTTATGATTGAACCCAAACATTTCCTGTATCAGTTAGGACATTTTTAATCTGTATCAAGAATTTGCAATTGATTGAAACAATGGCATTTTTTTATTGTATCGGAACGCATTTTCAGTTTTGTTTTAACAGTACTTGTCTTCACCAAAAATTTAGTATTTTATTTGAAACCCAGCAGTAAAATTAACCGTATGATTTTATTAACAGAATCTGCTTCGACATCGATTTAACCCAAGTTCGGTCTGTTTGATGTTGCAAAATTGGGTATTTTCAAATTGTGTACATTGGATTCGACATCGTACTCTATTTATTTCTATAAACAAAACGAAGTGACCTAAAGGAACAATTCTTTTGTTAAATATTCCTGCTTTCTCGGCGCATCATGGAACAATGACTTATTCGAACGACATATTTTTTCTTTCGGTCAACCAAATCTTTGCTCTGTCAATTTTCTTGAACTAATTAAATCTTTAGTTTAACAGCTGCAGAAACATTATTATGACATAAACATATATATTTTTCGACGACCTTCTTAATATTTCTTTCATGTATAACGATGTTTTTGTGTGAAGGAGAATATTATTTTCCTGAACAAAATCAATTTAATTAATTACTGCGTTATGATTTAATCGTCATTCCGTTAATTCGAATATAGGAATTAGTAGGAATAATGAAATGCCTGCTCTTTTTAACTCATAAGGTAGATGAGCGTTTCCACGCATGCGCGATGTATTTGCCGCAGCCAGGACTGCGTCTTCATCGCCTATAAATGGTTGACAAAATATTGCGTTATTTGCACCAATATTCGTCCGATTCAAACATTTTTTTATACCGTGAAAAAGCATCTCGTTCCCGTAGACCCTATATTGGTACTGCAAAACGACTATGCTATTTGTTACTTCTGCGCTTGCATATTGGGGCCGGGGCCTCCTCGACGGTGAGGAGAGGTGAACGCTGCAGCGCCAGTCGACAACGGTTGCTTGCCGAAGGTGGACGCATTTCGCAGTATAATACGAGGTCCTTTGTTACAGTGGAAACTGGAAAATTCCAGTATCGTCCGACGATATCTGTGGATACGCGTACGTTACCAGTTCACTGTGTAAATATAAATATAGTAAGCAAGTAATTACGTACTTGATTATTTCGGGTGTGTTATTGTGTACCGCTTACGTTAAGCGTCGGGCACGACGCTTCGTCCTCAAAGATGGAACTTCTGCTTCAATCGTGGGGGCTTGAAAATGCTGAGCTCATAAAAACTTTCAACGGTAAGTCCATAAGCATGTAACCATTATTTGAGATTATATTCTTAAAGCACGGCCTGGAACAATAGCCACGCACACTTTACAAAACTTTGTAATACAGTGTAATATTCGTCGCAGTTCTTTGTGCAAGTTGGGGCAAGAAACTGCGCGTTGCGTATTTTCTGGTCGTTAATTATTTCATTAATCGGTACCTACATACGTGTCGCAATTTTATTATATATATCGGAATTCTCATAACACGACAAATTAAATCGCTCATCGTTTATTTTGACGAGTTGAAATGAACCTCCCCGACTTAACAGTTAATATCGCGATATTCGAGTTACTCGAACGAAATATTTGTTGTGGTGACAAAATCTCGTTTAAATTCATTGAAGTTATCTCAGTTCAAATTTGAGCTTCGTTTCGTTCGACACAAACATCTATCCTTTGTTATCCTTTGTTGTCGTTTGCTTCGTAAGCCATGGCCAGCTCCACCTTGAGTATATGGGCGTCTAAACGTAAGCACATATAGACCTATAGTAACGTTAGATGAGGGTACTCTCGAACTGAAAATAATTTAAATTCATTCAAACAAATTTTGATTGATTTTGCGATACCATGAGTGTTGAACCAAATACTTATTGAAAGTGTGAAATTTCGTTTAAAATGTTTCATTTGAGTTTCATTTGATTCAACTCGAAAATATGTGAATTTTATTTTTAATTTCGAACGCCATTGTACACTCAAAAAAAACATTGGTGGGGTATTCAAACGCATTTTTAGTTAGCATGAATACAATATTTGTTGTTTCAAGTGTATATGGGTGGACTGAAGCAAATAATTGTTGGATTTGAACGCAGGCGTTGGTCATCCAACCATTTTTTTTCTCCGTGCATATGGAACGGCATAAAACGAAACATTGTAGAAGGATAATCGTGACCTAATTGAACAAAATTTAGTTGATTTTGCAATAGTGCTCATGTCGAACGTAATTTTTGTCGAAATCACAAAATGTTTATTCGGTGTAATCGAAGTTATTTTTTTTAGTTCGAATCTCGATTTCGATCAATTCCCCCTCGGTTTATATAAATACTACTTTTTGATACAATGTCGTAACCATTCACACTTTGTTTGATTATTTTGCAGATAACAAAATCGATGAAAAAAATATCGCGAAGCTAAGTCCAGACTTGATAAAAGAGTTGATTCCGAACATTGGGGATCGCATGTTATTTATTGAGAAGTGGACGACGGCATATGGGCTAGTCAACAGAAATGTTAGTATATCAGTCTTCAATAAAAAATAACGTAGCAAAAGTTTTACAATTCGTGTTTTTCTCTCTGTAGAGGTTTCTAAATAAAACTAACCGAACCTGACGTGAAATAGGCCGTGAGTGCGAGAAATATGTTGTTATTCATCAATGTTTTTTTTTTTTGGGATGGTTGATATTTTGTAGAAAAATCTCGTGCTCAGTCGGTAGTTCACATAACCTTAATATTATCTATTCAAATTGATGTTTTCTCAAATAATTATTTACCAATAATCATGTTTACTTTCGTTTCATTATACAGACAGTAGACACGGGTAGTGACGTCGAAAGTGTTGCGAGCAACACCTCCGAAAAGAGGCCTGTTGAAACAAAAAACAACTACACTTTACGCCGGCAAGATGCATTTTTGGGGGAAACGATATTCGCGTTGAGGAACAAAAAAGGACTTAACATCAAAGAAATCCTCAATAAAGGTATACAAGGACAAGGCATCGTTACGTCATACAAAAACACAAAGCGGCTGACGAGAAAAGCTCGAAGCGCAATCGTTGATATATTGCTGTCCGACATTTTGGCTCAAACGAACAGGTATCCTTGATGTGTGTTTTTAATTAATTGTTATTATTTATCTTGTCATATTTTTATTGTTTTGAGTTTCTTTAATTTTTAGATTGAAGAACGAAGACTTGGAGTACGTGACGAGCAGAATCATAAAACTTTTTCCCACTGAGCTGCTCGAGACCTATTATGTTCCGCCAATCAACAAAAGAAATGCTCGTACACACAAGCCAATAACGGCGCGAGGAAAGTTGGTGGACAAGTACCGAAATAAACTGCGTCAGTACAAAGAATTGACAGGCACTAGCGCATGCGAGGAAAGTTCTATGAGTGCGGCGACTAACGTGGGAGACAAAGATCAGCCACGCGAAGGTGATTAGACATTCAGCGTCAAAGATTTTTTTTTCTATTAAACAGTGAAGCCGCTTTAATGCTCCCAGTTTTTCCTTTTAGACGAGGACATCGTCAAGAAAAATATATCGTGGCTGACGACAAATACCGCACCGTGGGAAGAGGTCATCAGTAGATGGGAATCGACCACTGCCTCTCGTCGTCAAGACATAAAAGACAATGATGACACACATCTACACACAATCTTCGATCGCTGGCCGGTGTTGAAGCATCCACAGGGATATGAACTCATCTGCAAAGATTATGCATCGATGGGCTTGTCGAATGTAGATATTAATGTCGAAACATGGATCCGTTTCTACACCAACGTAAAAAAAGTCTGCCCATTCAAAAAAGATGATAATGCAGCGGCACTAAACGCTTCGCTCGAGCTAAACGACTTGAGTGATGGTGAGTACATCCTTAAATATAATTGAATATAAGATAAAAAGCTTTCTAGTGGGCAGGATTCGTACGAACATGTTTTTGACCGTACAGATTGTCAAGTCGTTCTCCAAGTGCTTCTCCTGCCTCACCTAGTTCCGCCGAAGGGCCGAGTAAAAGTAAAGAAAACGCACTGGAAGCCATCGATCAGCGAATGCAAAGACAGCATTTTACTGCACGCAACGGTGAGTTGATTGTTCTCATATATCTAATATCAAACCATTATTTCATGTATGTTTTTATAGGTCTTCGGGAACGTCCAGAAGATTCAAGAGGAAAGAATTCGAGTCATGAAGGAGAAGGGACTCCCTGTTCAACCCTTCATTATCGTCGTAGGACCATCGCTGTCGGAGTTCTCAACGTTCTACGTTTGCATCGACAAGGTTCTGTATAAGGTTCCGACAGCTCTAGCCGCAGTGGATGTTTGTTTCAAGATGTTTCATGCGCTGAACGCCGAGTATCCTCTCGAAAGCGAGCACTTGTGGCTTCTCCTGCAAGTAGGTTTGTACAGATTCTCGACAAGATGGGACAAAAAAATCCCCTGGATCATGCAAATCGCTAAAGACATATCTGAGCAAAGCAAAGAAAACGTTGAGCCACCTTCTAAAGCCTAAAATATACTCTGTTCGGTAGAGGCGAAGCACCTTTTTTTTATATGACACGCCGTTTTTTTTACGCAACGCCAATATGTATCCATGTCCGTTTTGCAAAGATACATTCGCTGAAGAACCCTTGTTTATGGGACATATAAAGCTCAAACACAATAACATGATATACTCCACTTGTCGTTGCCCATGTTCGCGTAGTTTTAGTAATTTCTATGCATACAAAAGGCATCGAATAATGAATCACGGTCCGAATGAAACATCGGGTGCCAGACAATCGGCTGATTCGACGGTTCCCCACGCGAGCGATAATGTCGTTAGCAAACGAAGTCGTTCCGATTGCGATGATACCGCATTTGCAGACTTGGCCCCATCGGTAGTTAAACCCTGTCCTAGCGTCCAAGAATTTGCTGTCAATGTCGATCAGGAGGTTAGTTCGTTCGTGGCTCAACTGTACTCAAATTCGACTATACCGAGATCGTTCACACTTGAATTGATACACAAGATACACGCACTGTATAGTTCTACTCTCCTGCCGGTCATGAAACAAAAGTACAATAGCACTGAATGTAAAAATTCGCCAACTGAACTTGACTGCATGTTCGATGTTATGCAAAACGCCTTCGCAAATTTTACAACTAAATACCAAACTATGAAACACTTTGAGAATTCGGGTTGTCTTATCAAGCCTCAAGCAATCACGGTTGCCGGGGCATTGAACTCGCGATGCATTCAAGGATCCCGTGAGGTAGTTGTTACTGATACGGTCATTCAAGTACCGTGCTGAAATTTTTTTTGGAGTTACCGAATGTTTTTACGGCTATCCAGTCACACATCGAATTGTGTAAGCGAAGCGAGTCGATTACTTCAGCCATTCAAGGAGACGTCTGGAAAAGTATTGAACAGAGATTCGAAGGAAAATTAGTATTACCGCTCCTTCTATATTTCGACGATTTCGAGATAAATAATGCCTTGGGCTCGTATCGCAACATTCATAAAATCGGCGCTCTTTATTTTACAATCGGTTGCTTACCATACGAATATAGCAGTATGCTGGAAAATATCTTTGTTGCGCAACTTCACAACAGCGTAGATCACAAAACTGTTGGGAATAAAACGATTTTCGCGAATATTGTCAACCAGGTCATCGAGCTCGAAAATAACGGCGTCATAATCGACATTGCCGGTCGACAACAGACGGTCTTTTTTCGTTACTGACAGTAATTGGGGATAACTTGGTAATCCACGCTATTTGTGGTTATACAACAAGTTTCAACACAACTTATTCGTGTAGGGTTTGTTTGGCTGACAAAGCATTAGCTCAAAAACAATTAAAAGAGGATCCCCAGATTTTACGTACGGTCGAAAATTATAGCGAAGATTCTGCAAATTTTACCAGAGGCATAGTGGAGGAATGTATTTTTAATCAGATTCCAAATTTCCACGTAACAAATAACGTAAGCTTAGATATCATGCATGATGTTTTCGAGGGTGTGTGTCGGTACGATGTAGCAAAAATTGTGAAGACGCTAATTTACAAGGATAAACTATTCACTCTTGAAACGCTTAATGCGAGAATACGCTTCTTTGACTATGGCAGTAGTGCAGGCAAGAATGTTCCTTCATCTATATCCGATAACGCTATAAAGAACGAGAATTTAATTATTTCGGCATCGGAAATGACCTTTTTAGTAAGAAATTTAGGATTATTGGTCGGTGATCTTGTCCCCTCGGACAATGCAGTATGGGAGCTTTACCTTGCCCTCCGCGAAATAATCTGCATACTTTTGGCTCCGCAAATCACTCCTCAAAGTATCAACCTATTGGAAACTCTTATTTCGGAACACCACCAATTGTACTTGGAACTTTTTTCTGAGTCGTTGAAACCAAAGCATCATCATCTAATTCATTATCCACGAATATTAAGAAAGGTCGGTCCTCTCAGGTATCTCTCCTGTATACGTTTCGAGGCTAAGCACAAAGAATTAAAAGATACTACAAAGGTTGTGACATCGCGCACAAATCCAGCATATACACTAGCTCTCAAGCACCAACTCCGACTTTCATACAGATTCGTTAGCAATAAAGGATTTTCAATTCGATTGTCTTGGGGCCCCGTACTCGAGGAAAGATTAAGTTCGTTGAGCGATTACGATAGTTTTAAACATGTACTTCCTACTAGCGTCAGTGACGAATGTATCTCCTCTTCATGAATGAAGATAAACGGTATAACGTATCATAAGAGAACAGTTATCGATGTAGAAGCTGATGGCATTAACTCGTCGTTTGGTAAAGTACGATACGTTATTATCCATGGAGCACAAAAAGTTTCGTTCGTATACCTAAAATTACATACGTTAGGATTCTCCCAACATGTTCATGCGTTCGAAGTCAGTGAAACGAATAAATGGGGTTACATACGCTTGACTAATATTATTAATCACGTTTCATACAATTTGCATACTATGGCTGATAGTAAGGTGTACGTTCCATGTAATTAACCACAGAAGCGTTACGTAGAGTCTCACGACTGAGTATCCAACAAATATTATCGTTATTTTATTATTTTTATTTTAGTTGTAGTATTAATCGGAAAAAACAGAAAGATAGAAATCGCGGAAAACGCGAGTGACTGAATTGCTTAGTAGACATCAGGTTCGACGCAATCGAGTTAAACCCGGTTTTTCCAACTCCGCATTTTATCGAAAAAAAAAAATATATATATAATATATTTCACATTGTATTTCAACCTGAAATATATTCATGTAAGTGCAAACGCCCTCGGTGATCCACCGGCCACGTTGCACGCGACGAGACAAAAAAAAGTTGTAATTATTTTTTGTTTATTTTTACTTCTAAGAGATGATATCTATGACTGTCGCACAAGTATTCGCGCTGTTTTTCTGGAGGCCATTCGGGATACGTTATAATCTTGTAATTCATTTTGATGCAATCCAGAGAAAAAAATGTATACCTATTTCTTGAGCAATGATGAATATGAAAAAAATAAAAATGCATCCCTTTAATCATTCCGGTGGAATCGAGGAGCGATTGCGTTTCTCGTTGGCTTACGCTAGTCTGTTACCAAACTATTAGTTGGTTTGTGAATTAAAAAATGGTAATTTTAACGTAATCAATGTATTATGTATTGTATCAATGTATTATTATTAATGTATAGTATTCTTTTTTTTTATAAGAGACGTTCCCAGAAAAAACGACTGATGGAAACCGCGGACAACGCGAGTGGCCGAATTGCTTAGTAGACGTCAGGTTCGACGCCATCGAGCTACCCGGGTTTCCCAATTCCACAACTTTTCGAATAAAAACATATAAATATTTCATATTGTGTTCCAACCTGAAATATATTCATGTAGGTGTCAAAGCCCTCGGTGACCCACCGGTCACGCTACACGCGACGGGACAAAAATAATGTAATTTTTTTTTTATTCTGAGTGATATCTATGATGGCTATTGCACTATGATGGGTTCGAGCGTCGCGCGAACAGCAGAGATAAATATTAAAACAATAAAAATGCGTCCCTTTAATCATTCCAATTGTTGTCCGATTACCCCAAGCAGTGACTTTGGGAAAAGTTTCACGCAATTCTACATAAGAAAGGGTACACAACACCGCAGAGGGCCAAGTCTGCAAAACGCTAAAACTTAATGACTTAGAAAGAATGTATATAATATATATTAATACTGTTAATACTGATATGTTTTACTTGATAACCACTTTATATCTTAGTTTGAAACTACTATATTATTTTGTTATTCATCCCAGTTGTAACGACAAAACCTCGTTATTCCTGAAAAGGAGCGATACTTAAAGTTACGCAATAAAGTATTCATTTAAGCGCATTTAAAACGGACTCCACTAAATAATTAATTCTTCGATCCAAACCTTCTTTCCTCCAAATAAATATCTTTATTATATCGAATAATTACTGTGTATAAATAAATAAACTGTTATTTCAGAACCGCAAAGCTTTCTTCCTCGAATAAAATATTTGTTTCATTCAAACAAAGGCTGTATCATTTCATGCTTTTATTTGTCAATAGAGCTGCAATCTTGAGTTGCCATTAGAGGATGTACGATCGCGCACACAATAACAATGTTTGTTCCAACTTCGTAGTAAATTGATTCAACTACTCTTAAAGTAGATTTTTTTTTCGTTTCTTTGACCCCAGAGAATATCCCGTTACTGTAAATAAATATACTGTTCTATATACGATTTTAATGTACTTTTCAGCAAAACTGTGTCACATCCTAAGCTTACTTGAGGTTGATTTGACAATACATTGGATTACAGTGCACAAATACCTGATTGCTCTTGAGGATCAGCGTTTCAAAGAGAATGCATGTTTTTTTGCCTAGAAACTGTGAGTTATTTGGTGTAACCCATGAATATTTTAGGTAATAGAATGTAGTATCTATTTAAATGAATATGTTTTAAATAAACTGTTTACTTTTGTTACTGTAAATGATATGGGCTTGAATCGCAGGAATTTTCGGAGAAGTGCACTGAATGTTCATTTCCTATACATTCGTCATGACTTGAATTAAGTGACCCCGACGTAACTGAATTCTAAAAGTATCTTGTTCCAAGTAAATGTTAATTCTATGAACAGGATAATTGCATATTTTATCCGCAGATTTGATTATCTGAACAAATTGTACTTTTTTACTCTATATGTTATTAGGTTCATTCTAATATTACAGTTACTATCTCAACGCGATAAAGATAAATTTTAAAAAATATTTGCCACACTCAACTAAATATTTTGTCGATTTATACTCAACGATAGTTGATGTAAAATTATAATTGCTATGCCTAAAGATTTACTGATTTCCTAATTTAACAAAATGTTTTGTTCCAATACCATTATACTCCTTTGAACGTATGTCACCGCCAAATTTGTTTGGATGAAATAATTTTTGTTTGTTTTAACTCATTTTTTTTCTCAGTGCACGCATTTGCTCGAGCTCTCGCCGCTGTCTATCCAAATTCTCTCGTTCCTGCTCCAATTCGCGACGCCGCGTCGCTTCCGTCTCTCTCTGTTTACTAGCCTCTCCAGTCATTCTGACGATTTTCGGTTTCTTATTTTGTTCTGTAAAATGATAACTAGTAAATTTTTGTTTTACGCATCTACCTGATTTTGTTGTATACATTTTTTATCACCATCTGCCATAAAATTCGAATAGAACAATTACTTATAATTTCTATAATTTATCATACTTTAATAATTTAATTTACTACTTCACTTTGATCATTTAATTTGCTAATTCCATTTACAATTTAATTTAATAATTCACTTCGATAATTTAGCTTAATACTTCAATTTGATATTGGAATTTTCTAATTCAATTTACAATTTAGTTTACTAATTCAATTAAACATTTTGTCATTATTTATTCTTGGTTCACGGTAATAAAAATATTATTTTACCGTGCCCCTTAGTTGGGCGCCAATTGTGAGAATTTAAAAGTGAGACCTGGGACGACAGAGACATTACAGGTTATTACCTGTAATGTCTCTGTCGTCCCAGGTCTCACTTTTAATCGAATTATTATTCGAACTCGCAATGAAAAAATAAACCGATAAATAAATAAAGACAAACAAAACGCAACTCGATACACGAAAATAAAATACTGGTGTACTGACAATTAGGCATAAGGTCGACGCCTCTTTTTAATCAAAAATCCGAACGACTCGACAACTTACAAACAATACCATAACGTTATAGCACTCAATACATACACAGACATAACCCAAGCTGTTCTCATTTATCGCGACTCACTCCGACGTTTCGAGAATACATTAATAATTCTTATATAATTTTCTCGTATAAGTTTCATACAGTCGACATAAAATTTGGTAGAATAAACAATCGAGACTTATCTTTGGTCGGTGGCTCTTTCTTTTAAACTCTGGGGCTCGCAGTGTTCTTTCGGAAGAGGATCCAGAATTGATTTGGTTCTAGGCCAGCCACGCTCGACAAGGAGAGTCCGACACGGGTTCGCCCCGCTAATCTCCTTCCTTCACGTAGAAGTTCACGTCCGTCGTGCTCGACGTCCCCAGAGAGAAAGAGACCGATATTTTGAGAAAATGTTCGCACCTGTGCCTCGAAACTGGTAACGCATGCGCGACGCTAGTGCGTACGCTTACGCACGGACTATTCGTGATCGATTATCGATCCCTGTTTCGGGCTCCCATATTTCTCCTCTCGACTATCGCTATTTGAATTCGAAAGTACAATCTTACAAACTGTAATTGTAAAAAAAAACCTGGCACGCCAAGTTTTTTTTGTCAAGATTTTTTGCATCTTGTATATTTTTTTAGATTGTTCTGAAAAACATATTTTTTGAAGAATTTTTTTGTATGTACTACTACTTGGCTGGTTTGATTTGATTCCTTTTCAATTTTTTTTTTTTTTTTTTTTTTGAGCTTTTGATAAACATCTGTTTTGGCAGATTTTTTCTTTTTATGAGGTTTTTTTTTATAAACATATTTTCTGAACGACCATACAATTTTTAAGTACTTGGCGTACCTTTTTACTGTTTTAAAAAAAGTATTTTTTGCTTTGATTTCATCTTTTTTTGACATCCAGTCATGTAGTTTAATAGATTATTACCAACATACTGGGAATAAACCGAATCATCTTCCTGTAAAATATATTTGTGTAACATTTTATGATGACGAAAGGCACCTTCGACACCTTGAGTAGCTGCTCTTGATGATCAGAAGGTAGGTTTCATCATGCGTAGGTAACAAAAAACTTATCTCTCTGTCGCATGATGGATAAAGACATCTTTTGATGCTGACGCAGTGCCTCTGAAGTTCTAGAGCATCGATGGCATCTGTATGTGGAGCTGGCCATGCCTTTCGCCACTATATGCAAAAATTATGTATATAATAAATTATCAATTTTCACTGCGAGCCTTCAATTATACATCGACAGGGGGAAATGTCTCAAACAGACTGCCAGCGCTGTCAGGAAAAGATTTATTCCTTGGTTTTCGTATATGTAAATAAGTGCATCTTTTTGCTGACGGAGCATAGATTCCATTTTTAAAAAATCAAATCATTTTCCTGTAAAATATATTCGTGTAACATTGGATGGTGACGAAAGGCACCTTCGACTCCTTCAGTACCTGCTCCTGCTGCTCTGCACCTTTGAAGGCAGCTGCGTGAGGATCAGAAGGTGGTTTTCATCATGTGTAGCTGAAACAAAACTTATCTCTCTCGCATAATGGATAAAGACATCTTTTGATTTTGACGCAGTGTGTCAGAGTGCGTCTGAAGTTCCAAAGCATCTAGGGCATCTGTATGTGGAGTTGTATATGCCTTTCGCCACTATATGCAACAAGTATATATAAAAATATAAATAATTTAAATTTTCACTGCGAACCTTCAATTCTTAAAAAAAAAACAGAATCATCGCTCTGTATTATTTGGACTTATATCGAAGGCCATGGTTTGCCAGTTCCGTCAGTAAAAGATTTATTCCCTGGTTTAGATACCTATACAAACAGAGGTAAATAAGTTCATGTTTTCCTGACGGAGCGTAGATTCCATTTTTAAAAACTGAACCATCTTTCTGTCAAATATATTTAAAAATATCAATTTTTGACAAGAGCAAAATTAAAACGAAACTTCGAAAATAGGTTAGTCATAAAAAGATCGAGGAATTATCTTTTAAAAAAAGTCACATCTAACACATTATTATTTATTTATTTTTTATAATATGAATAAATTTTTTTACACGAGTTATTTTTATTTTTCATTCACGATACGAGTGGACACATTCACCTTTTTTTTTATTCCGAACCGAACATCCCATATATCACATATCACACTTATTTTCTTAATAAAAAGTTGAAAATTGAAATTTTCATAGCGCTTCCTCATAAAGTTGGAAATTGAAATTTTCATATCGCTTTCTCATAATGTTCCTTTATTCGCGAAGCCTCATCTATGAGGAAGCATTGTCTGTATTTTTGGCTTCCTCATACAGGAAGCTAATAGATAATAGAAATATATATATAAAGCTTGTGTCTTATATATATGAAAAAAGTATCGTCAGAATTCCGAGCCGGTGCTTCGTTTCCAAGAAAATCGAGAAGCAAGAATCCACTTTCGGCAATTTGGAGTATATATACTTGGTAGCGTCTCGTCAACTCGCTTAAAAACTTTTTTTTAAGTACTTAATTTGGCGTCGAGACGCCACCGCGTCTCTTGATATTGGAATGTAAGGTGCAATCGCTTATTCTGCTTCGAAAACTCGATCTCATCTACGATGGAAGATGCTGCACCGGTTCACATGTTCCTGTGAAAAAAGAAGGATCTGGAATATTTCCATATACTTTCGGAAATTACATGCGATAAATGAGGACTTGATTATTATTAATGCCCGAGTAGAGACGAAATAAATTTGGCCGCTTCGATCTTCCGATGGTCAGAAATGTTTTCATTACAGTAACTCTTGCCCGTAGTGTATTTAGTTTCGTAGACACGAGACAAAGGAGAATCTCCCAACTTGGTATCCCGCGAGCTATAGAATCAGGCGTATGGATCACCCATCTTATAACTGTCGACGAAAGGAGATGAAATACACTGCGCCAGTCACGTTTCTATGATCCGCCTGATGTCTCGTACTCGACACTTTGGGGGACGAGACCGATGAGCGTAACGAGAGTTTCGGGGATTCTCCTGGGGAACGGTGATGGTGACGGTGCCCACACAACGATCTCTCTCGCACCGAATTGACTTACCGGACGCGGATGGAAGGAAGGCCGAAAATTATCCGAAGCGTCTTTTGAGGAGTGGAGCTAGCTAGCCGCCTCTTCACGGGATTTTCGTTTATTTACCGGTAAGCCCACTGCAACTGTCTATTGTTGAACAATTTGTTTTGGTTTACGCACTGGCGTGGCCGGTGATTCTTTGTACGCGATTTACTCTTGGTCGAGGCGTCGCGCACCGGCTCGGGCGAGGAGACTAGTTAGCCCGTTGATCGCGACGTTAATATTTAATTTGGTGAGGGAGAAGTGCAGTATTGTTTTTCGATTTTAGTGTTGCGTTCCAAAAGTGTCAGAAAGTGACGCTCGCGTTACCGGTGCCGAGTCCGTAGGCGGAATTGGTCGAAGAAATCTGGGAGAATCCGATTATAATTGCTGTGCCATTCCGTTTGCAACCGTTTAGAGGCATTTCGAGGGTGTGATGTGCGGGTCTCTGAGCCGTTTTCTGCGATTGGAAAAAATCGCTACCGCGGACGACAGCGGCAGCTGATCGACAGGTACAACATCGGAAAAGAAAGCGAAAACGACCTATGTCCGTATCGCTCCGGGTTCTCCGGGTATCGCATTCGAGTTTTGAGCAGATTTGCCTGCCTCGTTATTTGACCGGTAAACGGACGGAGATCCTCGCGTCGACGTGTGTTTCGGGAGACCGGAGTCTCTCTGACCTTGTTTGTCTGTTTAAGAGCCGGGAGTATATTGTACGCTTTGTCCGTCGCCTGGGACTGCTATTTCTGTCGTGAGACGTATTGTATATGTTAATCCGAAATTAGTAGCGAACCAGGGAATATTGTTGTGTATTAGTGTTGAATTATTCTGGAATACTTTTGTCGGGTTCTTTATGTCGATTTTGCACTAGGCAACCTCTCTCGACGGTAAACTGAGTAGCCGCCGGGAGCCTATTAGGGACGAATTTGTGACGTGATTTTTGGATCACCGTCACAAAAATACAAATAAATTCACGTTTTACGGATACGGCTATCAATTTAGTTCGGTTAGCCCGTTACAGTTCCCGATTTACTGCTCCTCGGCTGCTCATGTACCGCCCAGCTCTCGTCTAAGTAAAGTTCGTTGAAGTTATGATCCAGTTTAGACTTTGCTGATGAGCTAGAGTGTGTGATAAGCTTGAGATAGGCACAAAAAGATTCAGTTCAGGTCGGGATTCTCAAATCTATTCGGTGGAGAGAGTCCCGAAGAAATGAGAAACACGAATAGAGGCGAGCCCGACGAGATTTCGTCGCGAATACGTCAAAGTCCGGTGCAAATCCGGCACTCTGTGTAGGTGATAATGCAGGACGTTGAAGAATAGGCGGAGGTTTAGTACGGTCCGGGCAAGGTTGGGACACCTTGTGCTGTGTTTTAGTTAAGAGAGAGAGAGCCTTGTTTTTACGTCCTGAATTAGGAGTAACGATCGCGACGAATCTCAAAATTACCGCGTTACAGTTTCGGTTCCCGCTTAAGTGACACTCTGGAATAGTTTGAGAGGGCAGTAGCTATCGGCTAAGGCTCTCGCAATAATATAACGCTTCGTTAGAATATCGTGGTAGGCTTTTCAGTCTGCCGAGAGTCGTCCTCGAGGCAGCTCGGACCTCTCGAGCGACCGGTGTTTACGTTTGGGCTATTGTCTCGCGCGCTGAGTTGTTCGCTCTCGCTCCCGCTGCCGTAGACTCCGGCTATCGCTCTCGCTTCGGTTCGCGTATCTCGCTCACGCTACCTGTCTCTTTGCGCGTTCGCTAGTTGACTCGTATGTGCTGTGTTTCGTGCGGATTCGGTTCCGATTTTACTACCGATTTTTCTGTGCTCGAGATGCGTTCTGAGGAATGCTCTTGAGGTGCAGCGATTGTGTGAAGTTCTCGAGGCATCGTGAGATGCAGTTCCCGCCTCTTATTGGATTTAAGTACGCTGATCCGGTGAGTTTATCGTTTCGGTAATATTCGATCGCGTATCGATCCGTTCTCGCTACGCTCGCTCCGACCCTCCGGTCAGCTGAGCGCTGCCGATGCACTAGAGTGCGATCCTGGGGCTTAACAAGCCAATAAATTATTGTTCCCGTGTTTAGAATGTTGAGATTCTGATATTTGAGATCTCGCGTTTCAGATTTCGCGTTACTTTGTTGGCGAAGGATCGCGGCCCTTCTACCATAACCCGCATTCTGAGCAACCGTGCATTTCCGCAACCGTTCGCTTTGCCGAATGCATCGGTGTTAGTTCTCGTACCGTTAAGTTCTCGTTTGTGTGATCTCGTTATTTTTTTGTGTTGTCTTCGTGCATTTCGGTTGCGGAGGTCGACCGTCCAATCGACCTCCAGATTAGTCCGGCTTGGCGATTCCGGCGAAACAAAAATCGATCCTGCGGAGGTCGACCGTCCCATCGACCTCCAGATTAGTCCGGCTTGGCGATTCCGGCGAGACAAAATCGACCCTACGGAGGTCGGCCGTCCCACCGATCTCCAGTTTAGCCCGGTTGTTAATACCGGCGAAACAAAAATTAATTGGCGCCCACCGGGACGTCGATGCATCCGTAGAAGCGGACGGCCGAAGGTGACGTTTTTTGAGTTCTCGATTTCGCGCTCCGCTCCCGTTCGGTTTGAGCTTTGATTTTCGCGTTTCCGGTTTTATGTTTTTTGGTTCGCGTTGAGATCTAGGAAAATCCGTCACAAATGGCGCCCAACGTGGGGCCACGCCAATAAAGTAACAGCTCCCGGTGTAATTTTTTTTTAATTACTTTTGATTTCGCTCCCGCTCGAGTAAGATAATTATTTTCTATTTCTTTTTTCTCGAAGTTCTCGCGTTACAGGGTAACACGTTCTCGCTGTGGATGTTCGTACGAACCCACGCGTTCCCGATGACGAAAACAGACCTTTTAATTTTTATTTTTTTTCTGTTTTCTTTGGTCGTTTCGTCTGTTTTCGAACCCTGAAAGGTGGGAACCTCTTTTGGGGGAAAACATGGTATTCTCGATACGCCCTGACGGCAAGTTCCCGGAGGAATTCGTTAGTTTCGAATTTTTCGAAATTGGCGAATTTTCTCGCCTGGCCGCTCGCGCGTCACGCGTGCTGGAGTGGGGGGCAGTTACCGTTAGCCGAGCCCCGGCTCTTATCGCGAAGGTTCTGGAATTGTGACGAACAATTTTGAGTTTCGAGGAGTCCTCTTCTCCTCGCCCTTCTCGCTCTCGATCACCGAAGTCGGCCACTTCTCGGTCACTTCCTCGTGGACTACCGCCATGAACGGTCGAAAGCTCCCGTTTTCGGAGATGCTCTCGATCCTTCATAAGCTCTCGTAGGAATCGCTTTGCGTACTTGAATTAATTTTCGATGCCGAAGTGATTTTTCCATCTCGCAATAGTCTCGATTTCGTTAATTTTCGATTTCGATGAAACTTTCGCTCTCGCAGTATTTATCGGTTTCGAATTAATTTTTGATTTCGATTAAATTTTCGATCTCGCAATATTTCTCGATTTCAAATTCATTTTCGATTTCGATTAGGTTTCCGCTCTCTCAATATTTCTCGATTTCGAATTCATTTTCGATTTCGATGAGGTTTCCGCTCTCGCAATATTTCTCGATTTCGAATTCATTTTCGATTTCGAAGAAGTTTTCGCTTTCGCAATATTTTTCGATTTCGGATTAATTTTCGATTTCGCAGAAATCTTCGCTTTCGTAATATTTCTCGATTTCGGATTAATTCTCGATTTCGGATTAATTCTCGATTTCGGATTAATTCTCGATTTCGGATTAATTCTCGATTTCGGATGAATTTTTGATTTCGAGTTAATCTTCGATTTCGGGTTAATTTTCGATTTCGGATTAATTTTCGATTTCGGATTAATTTTCGATTTCGATCAAAATTTTCGCTCTCGCAGTGTTTCACGATTCGATGAAGTTCTCGCTTGTGGAAGGTCCTTCGAGGCCGAATCAAAATGAAATTCCCGCTTTTCGACCGCAAATTAATTTTTCGCTGTTCGAACCGGTTCTCGTTTTCGACCTCGAATTAACCTTCGAGATGTGAATTAATTCTCGTCTCCGAGCACGAATTAATTTTCGAGGTTCGGGATTTATTTTCGATTCTCGAACACGAATTAATTTTCGAAGTTCGGAATTGATCTTCGATTTTCGAACGCGAATTAATTTTCGCCGTTCGGGATTTGTTCTCGCTTATTCGAACTCGAATTAAATTTCGATGTTCGAGTTTGTTATTTGTTTATTGTGTTTGTTCAGTCGTGTGGTTGTCGTATTTGTTCGTTGTTTGTCCGAAGTTTGTTATTTGTGTCTTCGACGCGAATTCATTTTCGCCGTTCGATTTTATTCCCGTTATTTCAAACTCGAATAAATTTTCGACGTTTGAATAGTTCTCGTTTATATGAGCTCGAATTAACCATCGATGTTCGGATGTATTCCCGTTTATTTTGAACTCAAATGAAGTTTTGAAGTTCGAATTAATTTTGTTCTCGTTTTCCGATCTCGGAATTAATTTTCCGAGGGGCGAATTAGTTTCCGTTCTCGCTTCGAACTCGAATTAACTTTCGAGGTTCGAATTAATTTTCGTTCTCGCTTTCGAACTCGAATTAATTTTTGAGGCTCGGTTAATTCTTGTTTTCGCTTCGGAACTCGAACCGATTTTCGACGCTCGAAGCGGTTCCCGATCTTACGCACAAGTGAGTCTTGAGCGCGCTCACCTTCGCTCGATTCAATTTGACTCCCGAAAGAATTGTCGAGCAGACTCATTGTCACTCCGATTCGGCTACCGTTCTCGGATCGGTCGTCGAGTGAAATTCCCGTCGCTCCGACCACCGTAAGCCCTCGAGTTTAGTCACTCTTGACGCTCTTGAAGAGACTAAGTCAGGCGATCTTGCCGGGAAACGACGGATTCCCGGCTCGCCGAAAAAGAGGTCGATTCCGGTCCAATACCGATTTTTGGTCAGGCGATCTTGCAAGGATACGGCGGATTCCCTGCTCGCCTGAGGGAGTGGGTCCCCACCGATCCCCCGATTGGGTACGGGTCGACAGCGAGGCATTTTGCTGGCCGCAGTCAGACCGGATCCCGACGTGAAGGGTGACGGACGCATGAGTGTCCGACCGCTGGCAACGTTCTCGAAGTTTTCCGTTTCGGATAACATTCGACTTGAACAGTTCTCGTCTTCATTGAATTTCGAGGTCGAATTAATATTCGATCTTGAAACGTTTCTCGATTTTCGAGAAATTTAGCGTTCGCGTTCTTCGCTGATCTCGAAACAGTTCTCGCCCTAAGAATATTTTCTCGACACGATCCGGTGTATCGAAGCCCTGTCATCATGCTCCCGTTCGTAATAAAAGACAGAGGCAGCTACCGGACGTAGACCCAGCTCCCGAAACGTCACGAGGCGACGTTATAGCGAATGCGACTACACCGGTCGCGTGATCGCTTTTGGGGTCGACGTTGATACTTACGGACGCACGGTAAGGGCTCCCATGGATTCGGGTGCCACTAGGACCTTCGAGTTTTAGTCCCCGTACACGGTTTCGGCCGTAGCTCGCGCTTGGTAGACCTCTGGGTCTCGGCGCTCGATTATGAGCTGGAAGAGTAAGTTCCCGTACCCGGCCCCGGCCGTAGCTCTCGCCTCGTAGACCTCTGAGTCTCGGCGCTCAATTCAGAGAAAAGAGTAAGCTTCCGCACCCGGCTTGGCCGTAGTTTCCGACAATGGAGGTCTTCCCCCGGACCTCGGATCTCGATTACTGGACTCGAAGTCCAAGCTCTCGCACCCGGCCGGATGGCCGAAACTCTCGGAAAAGCAAACGGTGGATCAAGGATTCCTCCAATGGAGACAACGCTGCAGAAAGGGGGAACGTAGACATTTCTTTGCTTACGTGTGGCCGCCCTCAAAAGTGTTGTCCCTTTTCCGTGTTGTATTACCTTCTCGAACCGCGATTGAGACGATGTCTCTCGTGACGATCTCGCCTCGCCCTACATTTAATACCTCCCGACTGGTAACAGGGCTGAGGGATCGCTGCGACCAAATTGTGGGCAGTGATTTTATGAAAGGTTCTCGCGCTGAGAGGCCAGCCCTCGCGCGCCCCGCGCGGCCTCTACGCGATGGTACTAGTGAGTCCTCGTGCCAGGCCGCGCAAGGAACCAATAGCTACCGACACATCCTATGCAGGATTAGATCTCGAATAGTTCCCGCAACCTTTAGGTTGAAGCTCAAGGGAGAAGATCCCGGAGTTCCCGCAGTCTTCGGACTGGCTACCGTATAGGTCGAAACCACCCCTAAAGGGGTGAGGAGTTGTGACGTGATTTTTGGATCACCGTCACAAAAATACAAATAAATGCACGTTTTACGGATACGGCTATCAATTTAGTTCGGTTAGCCCGTTACAGTTCCCGATTTACTGCTCCTCGGCTGCCCATGCACCGCCCAGCTCTCGTCTAAGTAAAGTTCGTTGAAGTTATGATCCAGTTTAGACTTTGCTGATGAGCTAGAGTGTGTGATAAGCTTGAGATAGGCACAAAAAGATTCAGTTCAGGTCGGGATTCTCAAATCTATTCGGTTGAGAGAGTCCCGAACTAATGAGAAACACGAATAGAGGCGAGCCCGACGAGATTTCGTCGCGAATACGTCAAAGTCCGGTGCAAACCCGGCACTCTGTGTAGGTGATAATGCAGGACGTTGGAGAACAGGCGGAGGTTTAGTACGGTCCGGGCAAGGTTGGGACACCTTGTGCGGTGTTTTAGTTAAGAGAGAGAAAGCCTTGTTTTCAAGTCCTGAATTGGGAGTAACGATCGCGACGAATCTCAAAATTACCGCGTTGCAGTTTCGGTTCCCGCTTAAGTGACGCTCTGGAATAGTTTAAGAGGGCGGTAGCTATCGGCTAAGGATCTCGCAATAATATAACGCTTCGTTAGAATATCGTGGTAGGCTTATCAGTCTGCCGAGAGTCGTCCTCGAGGCAGCTCGGACCTCTCGCGCGATCGGTGTTTACGTTTGGGTTATTGTCTCGCGCGCTGAGTCGTTCGCTCTCGCTCGCGCTGCCGTAGACTCCGGCTATCTCTCTCTGGCTTCGGTTCGCGTATCTCGCTCACGCTACCTGTCTCTTTGCGCATTCGCTAGTTGACTCGTATGTGCTGTGTTTCGTGCGGATTCGGTTCCGATTTTACTACCGATTTTTCTGTGCTCGAGATGCTTTCTGAGGAATGCTCTTGAGGTGCAGTGGTTGTGTGAAGTTCTCGAGGCATCGTGAGATGCAGTGCCCACCCCTTATTGGATTTAAGTACGCTGATCCGGTGAGTTTATCGTTTCGGTAATATTCGATCGCGTATCGATCCGCTCTCGCTACGCTCGCTCTGACCCTCCGGTCAGCTGAGCGCTCCCGATGCACTAGAGTGCGATCCCGTGGCTTAACAAGCCAATAAATTTTGTTTCCGTGTTTAGAATTTTGAGATTCCGATATTTGAGATCTCGCGTTTAAGATTTCGCGTTACTTTGTTGGCGAAGGATCGCGACCCTTCTACCATAACCCGCATCCTGAGCAACCGTGCATTTCCGCAACCGTTCGCTTTGGCGAATGCATCGGCGTTAGTTCTCGTACCGTTAAGTTCTCGTTTGTGTGATCTCGTTATTTTTTTGTTCTGTCTTCGTGCATTACGGTTGCGGAGGTCGACTGTCCCATCGACCTCCAGATTAGTCCGGCATGGCGATTCCGGCGAAACAAAAATCGACCCTGCGGAGGTCGGCCGTCCCACCGACCTCCAGTTTAGCCCGGTTGTTAATACCGGCGAAACAAAAATTAACTGGCGCCCACCGGGACGTCGATGCATCCGTAGAAGCGGACAGCCGAAGGTGACGTTTTTTGAGTTCTCGATTTCGCGCTCCGCTCCCGTTCGGTTTGAGCTTCGATTTTCGCGTTTCCGGTTTTATGTTTTTTGGTTTTTTTTTTTTGGTTCGCGTTGAGATCAAGGAAAATCCGTCACAAATTATACCGGGTAGCGTGTAAGTTTTGCATGGATGAAAAGGAGAGCGAGAGACCTTAATTTCTTCTGTTTTGATTAGTCTTGCAGTTTTGTTCAATAAATGATTATATTGACTCTCTTATTTGATTGTTAAATAATTGTTTTGTGCGGATGGCGCCCATTTTCAATAAAATATAAACCGATCGAGGGACGGGGTTTTGTGAAGTTTTTACCAGTACTGGAGGGTTCCGACGAATTTGCCCTCCACCCGGAAATTCTTCTCACAGTGTGTATTCGTCGGAATTTTTATATCAATCACAAAAATCATTGTACCAATAAACTTTTTCACTAGAGTATGAAAACCTATCCAGGGATTCTATCCGGAAATTTTATTCTACCGTGGATACCTTCGATATTTAGTTTAAAGATTTCGGACTTAAACTACGCTAGAGACTTTCAATATGGTGAGGATGGTTTCTTCATTACTTCCGTAATTGTTTGGTTAAATTGAAAAATAAATGTGAACCTAGGCGAATTTTTGATATAATGGAACATAACAATCATCTTAGGAGATTCGGAAAAAAATTATAATGCATTATATTATTTTCCTACTTATATTTAATTTATTTTATTGATTAAACTTTTCAAAACTAGTTCTCTCTTCTAATTGAGCATGGCATTCAAACAATAATGTTACAAAAATGCTGTTTCATTTACGGGCTTCCGCATAACTATATGCCGGCAATAGTCTCAAAAATAATGTTTTTAGCTTGATGAAAGTAGTAGAAAGTAGCAAAAAATTGGCCAAGATTTCATCCTGATGGATATGACGCTAATGAATATTACACATGATAAGTATTTTCGATTTTATATGCCTAATTATGCGGTGTAAATTGAGTTCTCATACGTTATTCAGAATTTAATGAATTTATTGGTATCGTAGATCATTTTCAAAATCAGATGAGGAGCGACAAGCATAACCGAGTAGTTCAGTAGTAGCTCAAACTCTAATTGATACAAGGTATTTTTTATGTTCGTTTATAGCTCAGTTGTCGTCTATATTTAATTGTTCCACTTCATAAATATTTTCCTTTTTTTCGTTCGCAACAGTAGGCCCACGGTAACTGCTCTTCTTGCTTTATTTGATGGAGCTTGGCGAAAAAAGGTGTTGGACGTGCTTATAATAGTAGGACGGTTAAGCGAACATTTTGAATCATCATCCCTCGACTATGCATTTTATTTACGTAATTCTTTTCAACAACTGAAACGAGAGAACTCTTTTTTCAGCTGTTGAAGAACAATAGATAAATAAAATGTTTCGTTCGTTCGTCAATAGAGATATTTTATACTTTTTGACCGTTGCAGAAATTTGTCGACACCCTTTACCAGAAACGACAAATCTTCCATTTTTTAAATTTAATTTTTGTCACCACAAACATATCTGTCCGAATGAAATATTCGAACATATCTTTCCAAATGAAATAAACCGAGAATGAATAAACCGAGAGTGTTGTTTACAAAAAAAAAAAAACCCAACACTAAATATTTCCTATTAATTTTAGTCACATTGTAGATCTATGTAGTCATGTTCATGTATTATATTTTATATAGGGTTCATTGAGATAGCCTGAAATGTTTACACCCAAGATTTGCGTCGTAAATGCAGAAATAAAATTAAAAAACCAATTGAGTTCTATTTTTTCAAACGCTACCAACTTTCGTACCCTTCAAAAAACTCGACATTTTTGTCAAACTTTGGAAATCCCCGCCACGGACAAAATAATTCTCGGCAGCAAGGTTAGGTTGGCCCTTCCCCCACATTTCTCCTCTCACGATACGCAGCGTTACCACGCTTCTTTCGGCTGCTATTAGCGAAGCTGAAAATCGCCTACATCACCTTATTTCAATATAACTTTTCGTCGTATTTATTTGCGAAAAGGTATGAATTTCTATGTCGCATACGATTTGGTCCCCCAGTCTCTCTTAAGAATCTATATTAAAAACTTTTTTCTAGACGGTGAAATTTATTCCGATTTTTCGATGTGTACCAGAATACTTCAATTTCCAATATGCTTTTTACAATTAAATCTTATAAATTGATAATCGCAAATGGTACGTCCAGCGTAACGCTTACATTTCCTTAATTATTTTTCTCATTAAAACAGGACTCAGGTAATATAACTTGTAGAAAAAGAATAGAAACATACTCGACAAGGACGATTTCCCCCATTTTTATCGAGGAGAAACAACGAAGAAAATAGTATACGTAACAAAATTGATTTCTCCCACTTCCCTTTGATCAGGAGATGTCGATGAAAAAACTACATATACAATATAACGATTTCTCCGATTGGTTATCTAGAAGAAATAGAGGGAAAATCACGTACGAGAATAGTATAAATTCCCTGAAAAATCTGTACTGACGCCCAGTTACCAGCATTCGATCGGCGAAGTTGTCGTCGCTCGATCAGGCCCCAGTTAATATTATTTGTTAACCAGTTACTATTATCCAGCTACGAGATTATTACATTCAATGACGACAGATTATTATTATTCATTCACGAGAACACTACGATCGATTTCACCAGCTATTATTTTTCATTTCGACTCAGTTATTGTTTCTGATTCAGCCGATAAATAACAATCGATTCAGCAGTTAATTATACCAACTAGTTTGAACAAATACTCTACAGAGCAATTAACATTATTGTTTTATCTGCAACGTTCAACAAAATTGTTTGCGACCAGCGATTTAACCAAATATTCTTGTCCGGACTTTGTTCGAGAATTTTTATTGATTTGTTCTGTATATTTGTCGATCTAATTTTGGTGTTTGTTCCACGGAAGTCGAGATGAGTTTGAAATAAATCTGTCGTCAATCTTCGTACAACCTTGGAAGTTTGTACGAATTATTGTAAAATTAACAACAACTAACGACCAAGTGAAAACGTAGTAACAAATCTTCATTTGTTATCCATTATTATTACTTTGTTTGACAAAATTTAACAACTTAGTGGACGATTATTTAATTGAATCCTTTTTAAATCCTTTATCGCTTGTTTTCCCCGGAGCAAAATTACCCATCAAGAACCACAGGCAGTCACGCCAAAATCCGTGTGAGCAATTATTTCTCCATTATTAACACTCCGGAGTGAAAGGATTAAATTTTACAAGGAATTGGTAATAAATTATGACCCTAAGACGCGAAACGATAGGCATTCCTAGGGACCTATCCCAAGCAATTTTCCGCAAGGTTACGCTTAAAAATGAGCAATTGCTACCGTAGTTAATACCGGGAGGGGTAAAGATCGATTGTCATCGTGCTGATCACAGAGTCCCCCATGAAAATAAAGTATACGAAAAAAGTACATTGATGGATATATAGTGACATATATTAAAAATATATCTGATATACTTCTGATATATTAAAAATACATTAAAAGTATACAATTAAATATGCAATGTTTCGTGCCCTCATATATTCGGTAATTATACGTGAAGTATATTTTTGGATTTATTATAGATGTGTACTCTTTATATATCATTCATATATGTAAAATATATAACACATATATTCTTTCTATATCGCTGATATATAAAAAGAATATACGACATATATAAGTATGTATGTTACATATGCTTGCAATGTAGAGTCTAGCTATTTCGTAAATATTGCAAAAATTATTTTGCAGCACCTTTATCGCTAGTTTTTCTCGAATGTAACGTAATTACTCGGTCAATTGATGCAAATTATATTGTGAAAAACGATAACAAATTTTTGACATTGGTGGAGATTCGAACGCGGTACCTTGCGACTTGTAGTCTGCGGCAATATCCACTCGGCTATTCAGTAGTTGAGAATAAAATTTTGGAAACTTATAAATTAGACGTGGTAGACTCTAACACATTGTTTTGTGAGTTGTGAGTTGTAAGTACATAATTTTTCATGCATAGAACATGTTTACCGCGATGATACGCAAAAAATGTTTTTCAGCGCCGCTTATTTTTCGAAGCAAAAATGTACTCTGAGAATCAAAATTGTCATATTTCTTTGTTGTCCGTGTGTTTTTTTTTATTTTCACAAAGCTTCTTCTACAATAAAGCATATTCTGCAATGACTTGGTTTTCTTGCAGAGGACAGTTTGTGAGTGAAAGGAATAAAAAACAAAAAAAGTACAAAAAAATGGTTCATAAAAAAGTAACTTCAAAAAAGATGAAATAATTCATGTATGTAACATTTATTAATATTGTCAGTAAATAACAATACTAATAATTAATAATAAAGAATAATCGCAAAATTAATTAATGGTGATTATATCAATTCGTTACTAATTCGCTACAGTCGGGAGACGGCTTCTGAACGACAGATTTATATAAAATATGATAATATTCTGCTACCAAGTTTATTTGTGTGGATTATAGAACTGTGTTCGGAAGCCGCCTCCCGACTGTAGCGAATTAGTAACGAATTGATATAATCACCATTAATTAATTTTGCGATTATTCTTTATTATTAATTATTAGTATTGTTATTTACTGACAATATTAATAAATGTTACATACATGAATTATTTCATCTTTTTTGAAGTTACTTTTTTATGAACCATTTTTTTTTGTACTTTTTTTGTTTTACAATTTTTAAAAAAATAAGAACTAATGTTTTTGCAGTCGGGAGTTTTTTTAAATTTTTAATTTTTTTAATTTTTATTTTATCCTTTTTGAATTCTATCGTCTGTACAATTCTCCGATACTATTTTCTATGTGACTTTTTTTTCCACTACAATTTTTTAGGTGTCGTTCCTGTCCAATACCATTTCTTATGCGTCATTCTTCTCTGATAAAATGTTCGATGTGTTTCTCCTCCCCGATATAATTTTCTAAATGTTGTATCTCTCCGATACAATTTTCAATGTCTCGTTCCTCTCCGATACAATATTTATAAAGTAAACGAAGAAGAACGGTACATAGAAAAATGTTTCGCAGAGGAACGACATAAAAAAAGTGAATGAAGAAGAGCGATACATAGAAAATTGTATCGCTGAAGAAACGACACATAGAAAATTGTATCGCTGAAGAAACGACACATAGAAAATAGTAATGGAGAGCAATGACAAATAGCAAATTGTTTGGACAGCAACCACACATACCAAATCTTATCGGAGAAACACAACATTAGATACCTAATAATCATTTTTAAAAACACACGTGACTAACTTTGATATACACTGTAAAAAAAGTTTGGACTTTTTACCACAACTTATTGGCCACAAACGTCCACAATTTATTATTTGTTACTTTTCCAACCGCACCATCCGGTTCTAGTTATTTTCCAAACGAAAGAACAAGCTAAAAATTGTTAATGGCACGGGATACAAAATGACAGAATTGTATATTCAAGCGGCAACAAATTGAGTTTGACACTTATTTCACAAAATTATTTTTACGAAACTTAGTATTCCGATTTTACGAAATTATTTTTTAATGTGTATATAAACAAATTCGCATAGACGCAGCGCAAAGCGTATTTGAGGTTATACTACACGTTGAGTGAATTCAATGCTCTACAGAACAGCACACAGCGGCACCATTCTTATAGCAGACGACAAAAAAATAATCGCAAAGGCAGTCATAGATAATGGCGGCCGCCTGTCGATATATCTGAATAGGCTTTTGGCCCATTTTTTTGAAGTTAATTATCTCTGCCATTTCACATTTATTTTCTTATTCCTTTGCTACGAACACACTCCCGCATACACAGAACTAGTGTGCCAAATTCTGTCAAGAGACATTGTGCCGTTCCGACAAACACTGGAGACAACGAAAACAACAAAATTGGGGAACCTCAGTGAAACGCATAACTCCCGTCTTTTTACCCTAGCGGGCAGTCGGGAGTTAAAAAAATCAGTTCAACTAACATTTTCCATACATTCAACACATCATAAAATTCCGATAGCTACAGTAATTTTAACCTAATTCAATCTTCATAATCCTTCGAGTCCCATAAATGTGAACTGCAAACATCAACAATAGAAAAAAAATTTTGTTTTATTCAAGGCAATAAGTTGTTGAGTGTGATAAACAGTTTCTATTGCCATTTCATAAGATTTTGAATTTGCAAGCATAAATTCTGGATGACGATATATGCTATAATATCCTTTATATTTTTCGATGTTCAATCGATATATTTTTAATATAAAATTAACATATTTTTGCATATATGTTTGAATATTATAGACATGTCATCGCAATGATATAAACCGTAAGGAAAATATATACGATTTATAAGAAAATATATAAGAACAAGTATTTTACAGCGTGTACTCTTCAAGTATATAATCTTTTATATCCGTAATATACAATTTTTCGAAAAAATATATTAAGTATAAAAATAATACATCTCGAATATATTTTCGAATATTCTTTATTTCCATGGGGGTTATTAAGAGAAGCGGGGCAACAGTTGCGTAAAAGTCAGCGAAATAACAACATTGACCGTTTTGATGTAACAGAGATGTCTCCTTAAACGCCTTGAAACAATACATACAGCGTGTATTCCAATAAACATGTATATTGTTTCAACGCGTAAGCCGACCAACACGTATTTTATTAATGCATTTGGATGGCGCAACACATGTAATGTGTATGTTGTGAGTTGTTTTAACACACTTGACAACACGCTTTTTTTAGAGTGAACACGCAACAATTTCGCTTATAATTTTTCTTTTTTAATCAAACAGAGAAATTATTTTTAATTAATGAAAAGTCTAATAAACTGTTGTATAAATGTGCTAAGGATCACTACCAGTGTGTGAACATTTTAGCGCTCGAACCAGTACGCTTTGATCAAATCATTTATACGGTTGAAATACACAGAGTGATCTTAACTTAACATCAATGGTTAAACGTATGACACTCCGCTTTATCTGTCGAGAGTTGACTAAAATGGTCGTGCATGGTTCTTTAATGAATATTATCTCGTTATCTCTTTTGTTAATTGCTAAAAATGAGCGACGTATCTCGCGTCAGTGACGCAAGTTATGCGTCCTGCGCAAGTTGATTCAATTTACATTGGCGATGGATGAGATTTGAAATATTTTCATGGAAATCGTATGGCGAAAATCCACACGCTGCCCGAATTCTTCGGCTATTGTTGTAGGAATAAATTGCCACTCGGTTCCTCTCCTTTTTGGCTTTCCCAAGGGGGCAGGACATTGGCTAAGCGCTCGGAGCGAGTGGAATTCGAAATGGGTGCACCGATGGTATACCGTAGCGCCGTCGGTGCTCCGTCTGTTTGTCCATCCTCTGGCGTTGAACGTACGCTCGGCAAACGGTACGTAAATAAACGAGATCTCGTGAACCATTTGCTTGCGTAGACCGAAGGCGGAGGTGCTCGGTACGAGAGGTTCACACTCGCACACGTTCTAGTCCCGTGGCTAGAGAGAAAGAGCCCTGAGTCGACTGTGCCGGCGGCAACGGCTTCGCACGAGTTGAACAATCGGCCGGCCCCGGCGGTCACGGAAGCCGATTATACAATGAGGAAGGGTTGGACGCGAAAGCGTCACACGCTGACAGGATTGATTCAACAATCGCACGACCTGACGCAATCAATATAAGTGGATTTTCATCGGCCTTTATGTGATCAATATAAAAAATGTTATCACGAGTTTCATAATTCCCACAGAGCGCTCATATTAAGAGACACGGTAGTATCTTAAAAAGTCCGATTCTATAATAAAAGTGTTGTGTGAGGATAATTGATGTGATGTCCTCAGGTGTACCACGCATGCTTTTATGGCTTCAGCTAGTTCATCTGTCGACAGCTGCGGATAGTCCGCAAAGTAGCTAACAAGAACGTTTGTATTGATTAATGCAAAAAAAAATTATTGAATAACGTGAAAATCTTATATTATATTGAAACATATTTAAATTGTAACACGCGAGTGAAATTTTATACGTGGGCGACTCGGGAGAGGGAATGACTCGAATTTGTTTGTAGGGTAGAAAATTATGCTCGGATATGCTCTGTACAGCGTCCGAGGACAGAGCTCCGTTGATCATCGGATGAGGATAATTTAGAGGAGAGAAAGTTTTATTTATTAAATCTATGAATCGATACAGGGTTTTTTCATTTATTCCGCGAGGGACGTAGTTATGGCTAGGAGTTAATCTTAATCGATGAGAGGTTTGTCGTTTTTATTTTTACGGGCTTTCGCCTGCCCGCCTCGGTCAAGGGGCGAGAAGCTTCCTGACAAAACGAGACTTGAAGTCTTCGTGATTTTAGAGAGATTAAACTAAGTTTGTTTTTCTTAGCGAGGTGTTAAATAAAACGTTTTATAAAAAAATCGTTAATGCAAGACTCTGCCTTCAGCCTATCCTAATTCCTAGCGTGTTACTGTCACGTGGCGTAAGGTGGATGCCACTCCCGTGGTGGCACCAAGGTAAGGAGATTCTTACTTCACGTGGTGTGTCTGAACCGACACAGCACCAATAAGAATTCTTATCAGTCTAGCTAGACTTGCTTAAGATTGCTTGGGCGTCGACGCTGTATCGAGACTACGGCAAGTTTGAGATGGGCTGTCTCAAGGAAAACAGAGGTGTCGCAGCCGGTGCGAGGCCTCGTCGCTTTGTAGGAGATGGGCTATTTTGAATGGATATTCTTCGAGTGTCAGAGTTGTACTGAGGCTCTCCCCTAGCAAGTTGACGGACGGTTGCTTTTAGGGAAAAAACTAAAAAACGGACCGAAAAACGGACACGTCCGTTGGAGAACGAAACGGACCACAAAAACGGTAAAACGGATCGTACGTTTGTATCGGTCCTTTTTCGGTTGCGGAAACCGAGGAAGGACCGAACGTTTTTTATTAAAATGTTGGGGTAAGTTTTTTGAATTTTTTTGTTGTTTTGCTTTTAATTCTGTTTTTAATGAAAGGATAGAATAAAAATACGATCTTGGTCCTTTTTCGGTTGCGGGAACCGAAAACGGACCAAAGCTAATTTTTCTAAAAAAAACCGTTCGGTCCGTTTTCGGTTTCCGCAACAGAAAAAAGACCAAATGCCAACAAAAAATGTACAGTCCGTTTTGTCGTTTTTTACGGTCCGTTTTGTTCCCCAACGGATATCAACTTGCTGTGGTCGGAATTTGAGGAGATGGTTCTTCGGGAACGGTAGGATGATAAGAGTCCTCCGTGCTGTCTCGCGCGTGGGTTTATATACCCTTGCCGCGTGGCGGCAGCGCTTCGTCGCGTTGACCGCAGTGTCGCCGTGCGCGACGGTCTCTCGAAGTCGTGCTTTGGCCGATCCCGTGAGTCTCTTCTTACCGACTATCCGGGCTAAGGTAGAACCAATATACGTTCCTTTATAATATTTTCGAAAACTGTGAGTTCATTTGTTTGTTCCAATTGGAGAAGAACATAGGGGACTTAAGCCCTTATTATTCTAAGCCCCCATAAGCACCGTCTCCATGCCGTGAGACTATTGCTTTATTATACTATCCTGCTACCATGCATTCTGAATTTCTAGTTCGCGGGTCTATATATTATACTTTGTCGAGTGTTTTGACCCTCCTTTGCTACGGATTGTTATTGGAAAATCATTTGGTATGTTATGCTACTCACGAGCGGTATGATTTTTATGGAATTCCGCAGGTTCGCAGAAAAACAAAACCATTGTACGAAATTATTGTGAGCGTGCATGGCGCGCGAGCCACTATGGCCAGCTAGTATTTTTATTTAATAAATGTAAAAAATTAAAATTGTAGTATGTCAAAACATCATGAAATAATTTGCACTTAACCTCTTCACTGTCAGAGAAATGTATTTTCCTATACGTTTGGGCCCCTATAGAGGTTCCTGATAGCGAAGGGGTTAAAGAACGTGAAAATATCGGGAAAAGCTAGATGAAGTATGTAATGAATTCGCGATTGACCATTTTTTATTCGTAAATAATGATTTATCGCGAATTGGGACAGTCGTATAAAATACCACCTTCCGCGATATTTCTAACCATTCTTTTATATATTAAATGCCATCATTTAACACAACCCGCGCAAAAAAAGTATTAAAAAGTATTAAAAAAATATAAAAAATGAACGTATTAAAAGTATATCATATTGGACTCAATAATACTCAAATTATACGTCTCTAATGTATCGCTGAAGAGTATTAAGTATGAATCTGATATACGATGTAATATACGAGTATTAAATATGAAGCTAGTATACGAAAGAATACTCGAGTACCAAGTATTAAGTTAGTATACGACGGAATATTCGACTATCAAATATGAAGCTAATATTCGGAAGCTAATATACGAAGGAATATTCAAGTATCAATTATTAAGTTAATATTCGAAGTGTGACGGATGGTCGATTGGTCAGGCACGCGTTAATGAGTCGAGTCGAAGATGATGTAAAAAAAGTTAAATGAGTTTATTAGTCGGGGAGTATTCGGGAGTGTACCGCACTGGTCGTCGGTCGGAGCTGAACTGATTTGAAGTCGGCGTGAAGCTGAGGGCTTCGCGCTCGCTGTTACAAAGGAATAAAGAGTCGAAGCATGTTTAGTCTAAGCTAGATAAGTGGACGCTCACTTCGGTCCGGATGCTCGATAGCCTTAAGTCTTCTCTGAAGAGTGTATCGAACGGAAATGCTCCGTATCGATACGCTCGAATAAATATAAAAAGTTCGAAAGTTAAATGATTAGGCTGGGGCCGTTACACTCCCCTCTGGGAGGAAACGATGCCCCCGCATCGGATATTACCGATTTTTGACAACATTTTGTTAAGTGTGACTCGATATAATTAAACACTTATTTGGTTTTTTAAGATATTTTCATTTTTGTGTAAGTTGTGTAATGTTTTTTAAATATGTGTTTTTGTTGTAGTTATTTGTTGATTGTTAGTTGTTAATGAAGTAAAACTCCTGGTTGTTGTTGAAATTGGTTTGGAGGATTATCCTCTAGTTCTGAAGTTGATTTGCGGTACACTCGTTTTTGCATTTGAATAGTATTTGGTTGTTGGTATCTGTAACTAAGTAAAACTTTTAGTTGTTCGTGTTAGTGGGAGTGGTTTGGTTATGTTGGATGGGTTCAAATTTGGTGTTAAAAAAAAGGTTAAAAATAAAAATGTTGTCGTGTTTCGTTTGACTGGTGAAGTTCCATGGTTGTTTTAAGAAATTGTGTATATGTATTCCGTTTATCGTAAATTTGTCCGTATTTGGTAAATTTCGGTTTCTTCCTGGTTATCCATTGCTTATTGGTATATATATTCCGTTGTCCTAATGTTCCTTTTTCGAGGTTTTGGTTATAGATTTTGAATTTTCTGATGGTGTAGTGCCTGTAACATCCTAAGTTCTGATTAGTGGTGGTAAGTGGGTTAGGTATGTTATTCGGATTGGTTTTATTGGTAGAAGATGGAAGTTGTTTCTGGAAGTGGGTAAAATGATAAACACGAATATTAATAGTATAAAAAAAGCGTTGCATGTATATTGGTTGTAGAGAATTACAAAAATAAAAATTTTGAAAGAGAAAGAAAAGGACTAGAAAGATAAAGAAATAAACTGAAATATGTTTTTATAAATGAAAAAATAAAGTAAAATGTTCAGTAGGGTTCTTTCGTTTCCCGTTATCCTCTTTTTCAGTTTTTCTATGCGTCTGTTCTAGTAGGTTTTTCCGAATATTTTCAGTGTGTAAGAGTGTTAGTTGATTGCCTGTACGTGTAGGAGTTAATTTACCTTACATCTATATCTAGTGTAGTCTTAAGATAGACGTTAATAAATATTTTCCAATATTTTATGTTAATTTGTTGCGTCGATGGTATTGCAATGGTTGGAATACCAAGTCGTTGTGGGAATTACTCTCTGAAGATGGCGACATATCGTGATATCGGTTCGTTAATGCTCGAGAGGGTTTTCGAGGTGTAACTGGTCGCGCCTCATCTGATATCGAGTAATCCGTTGTTTCGTGTGGGATCCAGCTTGGTGATCTAAATGTTGATTCGATGTCCATTGGTGGCGTCGATTTGTCTCGAACAACCTGGTGTGGCGATGAGTTGTTCTGTTGAAGTACTCGGTATGGCGATTGGTTGCTCGGTTTGTTTGGAAGTGCTCGGCACTGCGATCGGTTGCTCGATTCTTTCGTTTTCCGGGCTTTCGTTTTCCTGTTCTTCTTCGGTTGTGCTATCATCTATATCTGTATACTTATATTTTGTTTCAGTATCATCTCGTTTCCTATGTTGTTTGCGTGGTTGTCGTTTACCCTCCTCGCCATCCGTTGTGTCGGTTGGACGTTTTTTGGAGAGTCGCTATTGTGGCTCCGTATTTTTCTTTCAGTTCAGCTTCTCGACCATTTTTTTGATTGGTCGCATAAATTCACCTTCGTTTTCCGATAACTCGGTGATTGATGTTTCGGTATCTATTATTAAATCGTTTCTTGTGGGTACACTCTCCGTTTTTTGTTTTGATTTTGTCCTTTTTGGTGGTTGATTCGTTTCTTGTTGGGTTTGTTTCTTTTGTTCCGTTACTAGTTCCATTGATTTGTCAGAGTCTGTTTGGTATGTTCTCTGATATGCGGCTTGGCTGTCCTCCGATTCGTCGGTCGACAGTTCCCATGTGTTTCGTTTTTTTCTAGGAGCTGGGTTTCCAGAACCCGTGTCGGTTGTTGATCGTTGTAGCTGTTGCGGGCTGTCGGGTTTGTTTTTTATATACGTTAGTGCTCTGTTGTCTGTGACAAGCGTGAACCGTTTTCCGTATAGATACGTTTTAAAGTATTCTACCGCGTTCCCTATGGCTAAGAGCTCTTTTTTTCTCGCGTCGTACGCGATCTCGGTTTTTTTTTAATGCTCTCGAGTAGAAAGCTATTCGATGATCGAAGTCTCCATACTTTTCACTAAGTACTGCGCCTATTGCGTAGTCTGATGCGTCCGTGGAAAGTGTACATGGTTTGTCAAAGTCTGGATACTTTAGGACTGGACGTTCGGTGATTTTTGCCTTCAGGTACTCGAACGTTGATAGGCATTCGTCCGTCTATTCGAATTTCTCTGATTTCTTTAGTTGTTGGGTTAAAAGAATCGCAGTTTTTGCGAAGTCGCGAATGAAGCGTCGATAGTAGCCTGCAAGTGCTACAAATTGTTTAATTCCTTTTTTGTCTTTTGGTGTTGGGAAGTTGTTAACTGCGAAGATGTTGCTGGTATTCGGTCTGACGCCTTCGGCTGAAATTATGTGCCCTAGGTATGTCACTTCTCGGTTTAGGAAGTGGCATTTTTCGGTTTGTAGCGTCAATCCTGCCGACGTCAGTCTTTTCGCTAAACTCTTAAATTTGTTTTCGTGTTCGGTGATGGCTCTCGCGTATATTACAATATCGTCTAGATAGACGATATTGTAGCCTTGAAGACCGGATAGTACGACGTCCATCAACCTTTGAAAGGTTGCTGGCGCGTTTTTGAGTCCGAATGGCATTCAGTGATATTCGTAATGTCCATTCGGGGTCGAAAAAGCTGTTTTGTGTCTGTCCGCTGGATGCATTTCTATTTGGTAAAAACCGGACGCCAGGTCGAACGTTGAAAAGTACCGGGCGTTTCCTAGTTGATCTAATATGTCGCTGATGTTTGGGAGTGGGTACGCGTCTGGCGTAGTTTTTCGTTAAGTTTTCGAAAGTCTATCACAATTCTCCATTTTTGTTGCCTTTCGCGTCTGGCTTTTTGGGAACAACCCAAACTGGAGAGTTGTAGGGGGAAAGGGATGGTTTTATTATCCCCTTGTTCAACATGTCGTAGACCTGACTTTGTATTTCCCTTTTGTGTACTTGTGGGAATCTATATTGTTTGGTGTTAATTGGTCTGTCGTCTGTTGTAGGAATTTCGTGTTTCACCAGTGTTGTGTGACCCAATCGATCTCCGGGTAGACAAAACAGGTGTTGGTATTCTGAGACCAACTGGAGAACGTGATCTAGCTCTGTTTAGTTGAAGTGATCTAATTGCAGAAGAGCTTGAAGAGCTTCAAGCCTGCTCTGCTTGTCGAGTTGTACCGAGCGTACTTCTGCACGGTCTCCGTTTGAGAAATCGTGAAGGTCGCTCGGTGTGAAGTTGTCGATTGGTTTTTGGGAGATAATCTCGACTGGTATTACTTCTACCGTCGGGACTATTAGGTTTATCTCGCAATTTTGTGAGTTAATTGCGCAAAGGTACGCAATTCCGTTGTTGTTTTTTTACTAAAACGTTACCCATATAGAGACGTGGGCCTGCGTCGATTCTCGGGATGTATCCCTCCTCGAGATCGGTCGGTTTTAGCCTGATGGGTACGATGAGTTTCGATCTGCCTGGTATTGTCACTCGCTCGAACGTTTCGAACGGGACTGTGTAGCCAGAAAATTTGATGCACGCTTCGCTATAGAGTATATCGGCGGGCGTTCCCCTGAAGAAGACGTCGCCGAGTATGGCGACCTGCATAATCGGGAATAAATCATCGACTACGTGGAATTCGATGTTAAATTCCTTGATTCGGATGTAACATCTACCAGTTGTTTTCGCTGTTCCGTCGGTGATGCCACTAAGCTCGTATATGAGCGTCGGGTCTATCTCCGTACTCCGGGCAACAAAGGAATCTTTTATGAGATTTATCTCTGCTCCAGTGTCAGCAAGAAATACAGCCTAGTTCGAGTACAGGTCTCGTGACTCTAGGGTCACGCTTGGTGGTTTATGACTATTCGTTAATCCTAATTTTATTCTAGCTTTTCTAACTGTTACGCTACCATCTGTTTTTTTACGTATGCCGATCCTACGTGTTTTCGGAGTTCGGGCTCGGTGTGCGCAACTTTTGAGTCTTTCCTTAGTTCGGGTTGGACGAGCGCTCCGGTGTCCTGCCCCCCGTCGCGCTGTCGCAAGAGGCGGGTTGCTCGTTTTTTTGGAGCACGCGCTCGAAAATTTGTTCGATCTGTGCTGCGTCAAGGCTCGATTGGGAATCGGATTTTCGCGAGTTTCGGGTGTTACTACCACTTTGTCTTCTCTGTGAATTGTCACGATCGCGTGAATTATCTCGACTATTTTGATCATTTTAATAATTGCGATCTCGCGAATCGTCTCGTCGCGAGTTTCGATTGTCGCGTGGATTATTGTAATTGTCACGTGAATTGTTATAATTATTGCGCGAGTTGTTTCGATAGTTGTCGCGATAGTTGTCGCGATAGTTGTCGCGAGAGATGTCGCGAGAGATGTCGCGAGCGTTGTCGCGAGAGTTGTCGCGAGAGTTGTCGCGAGAGTTGTCGCGAGAGTTGTCGCGAGAGTTGTCGCGAGAGTTGTCGCGAGAGTTGTCGCGAGAGTTGTCGCGAGAGTTGTCGCGAGAGTTGTCGCGAGAGTTGTCGCGAGAGTTGTCGCGAGAGTTGTCGCGAGAGTTGTCGCGAGAGTTGTCGCGAGAGTTGTCGCGAGAGTTGTCGCGAGAGTTGTCGCGAGAGTTGTCGCGAGAGTTGTCGCGAGAGTTGTCGCGAGAGTTGTCGCGAGAGTTGTCGCGAGAGTTGTCGCGAGAGTTGTCGCGAGAGTTGTCGCGAGAGTTGTCGCGAGAGTTGTCGCGAGAGTTGTCGCGAGAGTTGTCGCGAGAGTTGTCGCGAGAGTTGTCGCGAGAGTTGTCGCGAGAGTTGTCGCGAGAGTTGTCGCGAGAGTTGTCGCGAGAGTTGTCGCGAGAGTTGTCGCGAGAGTTGTCGCGAGAGTTGTCGCGAGAGTTGTCGCGAGAGTTGTCGCGAGAGTTGTCGCGAGAGTTGTCGCGAGAGTTGTCGCGAGAGTTGTCGCGAGAGTTGTCGCGAGAGTTGTCGCGAGAGTTGTCGCGAGAGTTGTCGCGAGAGTTGTCGCGAGAGTTGTCGCGAGAGTTGTCGCGAGAGTTGTCGCGAGAGTTGTCGCGAGAGTTGTCGCGAGAGTTGTCGCGAGAGTTGTCGCGAGAGTTGTCGCGAGAGTTGTCGCGAGAGTTGTCGCGAGAGTTGTCGCGAGAGTTGTCGCGAGAGTTGTCGCGAGAGTTGTCGCGAGAGTTGTCGCGAGAGTTGTCGCGAGAGTTGTCGCGAGAGTTGTCGCGAGAGTTGTCGCGAGAGTTGTCGCGAGAGTTGTCGCGAGAGTTGTCGCGAGAGTTGTCGCGAGAGTTGTCGCGAGAGTTGTCGCGAGAGTTGTCGCGAGAGTTGTCGCGAGAGTTGTCGCGAGAGTTGTCGCGAGAGTTGTCGCGAGAGTTGTCGCGAGAGTTGTCGCGAGAGTTGTCGCGAGAGTTGTCGCGAGAGTTGTCGCGAGAGTTGTCGCGAGAGTTGTCGCGAGAGTTGTCGCGAGAGTTGTCGCGAGAGTTGTCGCGAGAGTTGTCGCGAGAGTTGTCGCGAGAGTTGTCGCGAGAGTTGTCGCGAGAGTTGTCGCGAGAGTTGTCGCGAGAGTTGTCGCGAGAGTTGTCGCGAGAGTTGTCGCGAGAGTTGTCGCGAGAGTTGTCGCGAGAGTTGTCGCGAGAGTTGTCGCGAGAGTTGTCGCGAGAGTTGTCGCGAGAGTTGTCGCGAGAGTTGTCGCGAGAGTTGTCGCGAGAGTTGTCGCGAGAGTTGTCGCGAGAGTTGTCGCGAGAGTTGTCGCGAGAGTTGTCGCGAGAGTTGTCGCGAGAGTTGTCGCGAGAGTTGTCGCGAGAGTTGTCGCGAGAGTTGTCGCGAGAGTTGTCGCGAGAGTTGTCGCGAGAGTTGTCGCAAGCGTTGTTGCGGTAGTTGTTGCGGTAGTTGTTGCGGTAGTTGTTGCGGTAGTTGTCGCGAGAGTTGTCGCGAGGGTTGTTGCGGTAGTTGTCGCGAGAGTTGTCGCGATAATTGTTTCGACGATTGTCACTCGAGTTATTTCGGCAATTACCGCGCGAGTTGTTTGGATAATTACGACGCGAGTTGTTTTGGTAATTATCACGCGAGTTGTCGCGATAATTATTGCGATAGTTAACGCGTGAATTGTTTTGATACTGGCGACTGTTGGCGCGTGTATTTACGTTTTCGCGTAGACGCTGTACGGAATAGCACTCGGACGTCGAGTGTGTGGGATTTTCGCGATGAACTTCGCAAAATTTAAGTCCGCTATTGTCGGAAGTCTGAGTAAATCGGACTCTGGCTTTTTCTGGACTCTTATCCCTGGTTTTCGATTTGTCGCGTTTTGATGTCTGATGCATAGCTTGTCTACGTATGAGTTCGTTTATAATATATAATGCTTCGTCAATGGCATCTTCGAGGGTTGCAAAATTTTTTGACATGATGACGTTTCCAATTTGTTCGGCTAATCCGCGAATAAAAGTTCTTATTCCATTTGCCTTGCTTCGTTTATTCGTTCGTTCAGGTAGGCTTGTTGGGCTTCGGCTCGATAAACTTCTTTTAGTCTATTCTCGATTATATTCGCGATTTTTCGCGTACGCGTTGCGTAGATGAGAACCGATTTACTATAATTTTGCGTGTTAGATTTTAATTCTGTCTCGAGATCCGATAGCTCGACTGGTTTGTCGAAAGCGCTCTTGAGATCTCTCAAGAGTGACTCTAATGTCTCACATGTTCGCGATTCGATGATATCGGCTGCAACTCGCGGCAGTTTGAGCTGTACTATTGTCAGGAATTGGGACCGATTGTTTTCTGCAACGAGTTTTGCAGCATTTTTACATGCGCATATGTAATTGTTAAGTGGCATATTTCTGCCATCGAAGTTTGGTACAGGATTTTGTACGTCACGGAGCTTCATTGTGTTGGGTACGGGATTATCATTATCATCACTGACCATTCTTACCGACGCGAAGTCAAGTGGGGGGCAATGGGGGTCACACATTGGGGAAGAGTGCTCGAGCCTTGAAAAGCGTTGACAGCGGCGTTACCCCAATGTGCCTAAATCCGCTCTTTGACTTAATGGGCGGTATAAGCGAAACATATAGCCACTGTACGCCAAGTCTGTGGTCTGGCCTCCGAGGGGCTACGCGTCGGAAATCTCTCGACAGAGAGAGCTAACTTGGATCCCAGGCGAGCAAACCCAGTGTGCCCATATCCGCATTGGTGGATGATGGAGTCATTACATTATAAAATGTATATATTATTAAGGAAATGTTTATATATGCGTTTAATATCTAGGCTATTATTTATAGAGTGTCTTGTCACTATATTGTTTCTTCCCTTCTCATTTTTTTCCACTTTTTCGTGTCTCTTTTTTGTTTGTTTTCACTGTTGTTTAAGCGTTCACTATTTGGTGTGCGAGCACGGCTCGAGCACGATTGTCGGTTCCGGGTGTGTGACCTGCGGCTCAAACACGAGTGTAAAAACAAAAATTTTATGAATAAAAGGTCAATTTTTTTTCCTTTTTTTTAATGCGGGCGTGTTTGTATAATTCGTCACTTCTGACACCAATGTGACGGACGGTCGATTGGTCAGGGACGTTCAATATATCGAGTCGAAGATGATGTGAAAAATATGCAAGTCTTTTATTAGTCGGAGAGTGTAATTGTTCGGAGAGAGTGAACCGTTCGCGGTGTCGGTCGGAGTTGAACTGATTTGAAGCGGGCGTGAAGCTGAGGGCTTCGCGCTCGCTGTTACGAAGGAATAAAGAGTCCAAGGATGTTTAGTCTAAGCTTGATAAGTGGACGCTCACGGCGGTCCGGATGCTCGATAGCCTTAAGGGCTTCTTTGAAGAGCGTATCGAACGGAAACGCTCCGTCGATACGCACCAATAAATATTAAAGCTTAAAAGTTAAATAATTAGGCTGCGGCCGTTACAGAAGGAATATTCGAGTATTAAATATGAAGCTTATATACGAATTGAGATTCGAGTATCAAGTATTACGTTAGTATACGGATTGAGGTTCGAGGCTCAAGTATGAAGCTTACATACAAATTGAGATTCAAGTATCAAGTATTAAGTTAGTATACGGATTGAGGTTCGAGTATCAAGTATAAAGCTTATATCCGAATTGAGATTCGAATATCAAGTATGAAGCTAGTATATACTAGTTTCATACTTGATACTATGCTTCATACTTGGTACTATGCTTCATACTTGATACTATGCTTCATACTTGATACTATGCTTCATACTTAA